>CALYDD020000061.1:0-49972 GCA_944472135.2 Trichobilharzia regenti | reverse complement strand
CCATTTTGCTATCGCTTACGCCAGTAAATATGCTAGTAGTATCTACTTTTGTAACACCTTCAAACATTTTAATTTTGGCTTTGCTACCGACATACTAATATGTTGTTGAGATAATCTTTAAACTATGTAGAACTTTATTTATTGTTAATGTAAACAAAAAACTGGATGCAATATTGTAGTAAAATGCTGAGAATTCCATTCTGTATCACAAGTACTGATTTGGAATAAAGCTTATATATAATATAATATTAACAATAAATAAAATTCTACATAGATTAAGGGTACAATCTCAGTTAGTTTTGACAACAACATACTGGCATGTCGGTAGCAAAGCCAAAAAATGAACAGAGTGTTTGAAGGTGCTAGAAAAGTAGATGCTACTAGCATATTTACTGGCGTAAGCAGAAGAGAGAAACAAAGTAGCACATAACAGAGAAAAAAAAGAGAGAGAAAAGGAAATGAAAGATATGAGTTGGAAAGATGAGATCCAATTGTTCTAATGACTATTTAATAAGTTATAGGTACTACGCCTAATGCTTTCTTTATCACACAGAACACGAGCTAAGTAGGGTATGGTTGAGTGTGACAATATAGTTTTCTATATAGGCTTCTGGTTCTGCCTGCCTGATGAGATACAAGTGGAGATTTGTGAATGAAGAGGGTGGTGGCGTGAGTTAGATAGATAAAATGGATTTATCCCATTTTTCACATTAGTCCAAGTGGCTGTCGATCAGAATATAACCAAGCTGGTTAAGTGGTACGTAGCTTACCCTTCTGACAACCTTTAACATCCTGCGTAATAAGGTATAGTCTTTCTTCAGTAGCCCTGGAAAAACTAAGGAGGAACAATAGAGAATAATAGGCAGAATGCGAGAGTTAACGAATTGTAGGAGTAAGGGTTGGGTTATACCAGAATGTCTTAACTTCTTGATGTAGAAGGTAAGACGGAATATTTTCTTAGAAATCATTAAGATATGGGACGACCAGGGAAGATCAGCAGATAAAATGACGCCTAGGTATTTAATTTCCGACTTGGTTTCAATTTCAGTGCTATCTATGTTGCACACCTCGTGAGTGATAACCAGTTTGCTTAGGTCAGATTTATGCCTAAAGGTGAAACTGATTGTTTGACATTTAGAGGGATTTAAGGTAAGACCGTTTTCCTTGGACCACTGGCTGATTTTTGATAAAAAGCCATTTAGTTTGGAGTAGTCACTTTGACATTCGACAGGCAAAGATGCAGTCAGGTCGTCAGCATATTTGTGATGAGAGATTGATAACCCAAAGTGCCTCAGCATATTTAACAAAATTAATGTCATTTGAAGATGGTAGGTCATGTAGAAAGAAAGAAAAGAGAATGATGACTAGTAGTGGGATCCCGGAAGCTCATTTCGTCCCATTTAAGACTTGTCATCTGAATTTGCCTGCATCTCCCAGTGAGTGGTTCCCACCGAGGCTCTCACCAAGTGCCCAAGAAGCCGATATGTCAACCTGAGACCGAGCACTTCGATTCAATCAAACGATGGTAAAATCTAATATCCAATTAAAGGTTGTTATTATTATTGTTTTAAAACTCGGAAAATATTTCTGCAAATAGAAATCAATATATAATTAGTGTATATAAATAGATGTGCATGAAATAACTGTTAATTCCTTGCCCTCCTAAACTGAAAAAGACGAAAACTTCTTCCCTTTTATGTGAAACAACAGAGAAGTTGAATGTTGAAAGGGTGATATGTAGGACTAACCGATAGTGTGAAGTCAGCTGAAAGTGATAACAGAGAACCGACTGTAACTAAAATGTACACTTTTGAAGCCTTGTATTCTTCTTAGGGGCTAACAGAATCAATAAACACACATTCTATGAATATTCACGCCCGTCAAAAGCGATACGCTTTCATCTCCTTTGTATTACTGAAGCCTTAGGTATTCAGTTGGAGAAACCAGGGTTATGTATTATAAGTTTCCAGACCGTAGATGTTACTGACTTCCTGGAATAATTTGAGCGCCGAGTCAGATTAATTAATTATAAATTATTTAAATTAACTGATTGAAAGTGCCCATTAAAATTTTCAAAAAGAATGAATACTGAACAAAGAGTACTCTTTTCGATAACCCCTTCATCATCAGGCTCTACAGTTGTATTTACATAATAGTGAATGAATGAATTAGCGTTATGAACAACATTAATGTTGCTGTTTAAATAACATCGAATCAATAATATTCATAGATTACAGCTCAATAGCATCAACATAAATAAGCTGAATGTCGGAGATATTAGGAAAGATAATATTACAAATTCATGAATTTATAGTCTCTACTGAAGGCCAGGGGAGTAGTAAGGGCTGGACTTGCTTCTTTTGAACACAGAGCGCTGGTTGTGTGAGGCGAATTGCAATAGCCTCTGCTGTTTGCAGCATATGGTGCTTCGATGGGTTGGCAATTTATTAGGCACCCGGTAGATCATAGAGAAGGATTCTTCAATGCTGGCTGGCTTTGTGGTCGGTTTGCACCAGATGGTCCAATATCGAACTGTTAATGGTTTTAACTACTCCTTTACTAAGCCGTGGTGGGAGATGTTCTAGAGCACGAAAAATCTTGTTTGATTTTCTTAAACATGCTGAGGTTAATTCAAATTCCGGAGAGGGAGCCTGAGAAATAGCTACCACATCCAAGGACGGCAGCAGGCGCGAAAATTACCCACTCCCGGCAAGGGGAGGTAGTGACGAAAAATACGAATACGGGACTCAATTGAGGCTCCGTAATTCGAATGAGTACAATTTAAATTCTTTAACGAGGACTAATTGGAGGGCAGGTCTGGTGCCAGAAGCCGCGGTAACTCCAGCTCCAAAAGCGTATATTAAAGTTGCTGCAGTTAAAAAGCTTGTAGTTGAACCTGAGTTATGTATGTTAAAGAAAATCATCCAACCACTTTAACCATCATGCCAACAACCGTGTAATTTTTTAGAAATCTTACATAATCCCATATTCTCCTTTGTTTCCGTATGCATCCTAATCACAACTGACTAGTCAAACTATCCATCTTGTTACGTAACTGCATTATGCCTATTCAGCTTTTCTTATGTTTTAATAAATAAGTATTTTGATAACGCATCACCACTACCCTCTTACCGATCTTCGCCATCCTCCCCTCTGGTTACAATTTGATTACTTATCACATTTTTGAAATGTCTTAACTTATTTTTATTCTTATCGGAAAAGCCTAATGTACTCACACACACATACACACACAAAATAAGTACATATAATTGTGATTGTGTACAGCTAAGTAGAGAGACTCTTTGCAGAACTACGAGTTTTGTTCTCATCAACGTTTGGATTGGGATTATTCATGAATTAAAAGGGATACCAAAAGTAGCCTGCATCCTATGTGATAGAGATAATGTTAGGCGTGAAACGTACGACTTACTACATAGATTATTAGCAAAATTATCGGCTCTTTTAACCTCTCTTATCTGGAATCTATAGTGATAATATTTCAATTAACTTCGAGCACAAACTATTGCTCACAATCATATGAAGTCCTTCGAAGTGAGGACGGGAGTAAGACAAAGCTGCCTAATATCGCCAATGATTTTCCTGATTGAGGTAGATTGGATAATGCGACAAACAGCGGCAACGAAGACACAGGCATAAAATGGACCCACACAAACAACTTGGACTTCGCCAATGATATTTGTCTGATTTTCCACAAACTGGAAGATATGCAAATGAGAAGCAACAAGCTGACAGAAGAAGCATCCAAGATGGGACTTCAGGTGAACATAGAGAAAACAGAGGCGATGAAGATTCATGACCTACAGCAGCGGCGATAACAACAACAGACAACAATCAGCATAAATGGGAGAAATCTGAAAGAAGCAACCACATTTACCTAACTACCTACCTCTCTGAGAAGCATCGTTTCAAATACAGGCGGATGGAACTAATGAGGATATCAAGGCGAGGATTGGGAAAGCAAGGCAAGCTTTCATTTCTCTCAAGTCTGTGTGGACATCAACAGCATCCAGCATGTAAATGAGAATAAGATCCGGATTTTCAACTCCAATGTGAGGTCAATGCTACTATACGAATCGGACACTTAGTGCGACGTCACGAAGGTCACTTCGAACAAACTACACACCTTCACCAACAGCTGTCTTCTCTCAATGCTACTCACGATCAGATGGCCGGCCATAAAAGATCAGCAACAGGGATCTCTGAGAGCGAACCAACCAACCCATCAGAAACCAACTGTGCAACAAATATACAAGAAGAAATGGAGGTAGATTGGCCTCACTCTGAGAAAACAAACCATCAAGTGAGCGACATCACATACCACGCCATCACTCGAGTGGAACCTGATTGGGAAGCGGTGTGTTGGTGGTCAGTGCTAGGGTGACATGGAGTGGAGGAGGTGATGCGAAGAGGAGATGAAAGCATGTGGCCAGACGTGGAGCCATGTGAAAACGTTGGCGGAGAAACGAACGAAAAGAAGACATGCAGCTGGAGCCTTATGTTCCTCTAGGAACTGAAGGAAACAATAATAATAATAATAATTTTAGCTATTAGTATTATTACCATGATTATTTTACACTTTTCATACATTTTTAACTTCAATGTCATTCCGAATTCCAAACCCGCTGGTGTTATCAGCCTTGTAACATTATACT
Source organism: Trichobilharzia regenti (assembly GCA_944472135.2). NCBI lineage: Eukaryota > Metazoa > Platyhelminthes > Trematoda > Strigeidida > Schistosomatidae > Trichobilharzia > Trichobilharzia regenti. The sequence goes on along the minus strand of CALYDD020000061.1, from coordinate 45,299 downwards.
TTTATTTTTTGGTTTTGCTGTTGTCGAGTAAATTAGATGCAATGCTGGACCAAATGCTGAGAATTCTACACTGTATCACATGTACTATTTTGGAATAAAACAAATTATTATTACTGTTGATGATATTTTTGTCTACTGATATATTATTAACCAAACAAAGTTCGAATATTGGTTTTAAACAGTTGGGGGCGGGATCGACAGAAAGCGTTGCCTGACCGAGGTTTCGTGTTACTTAGCAGTCAACAGTCAGCAGGGCGTATCTGCAACCTTGAAGGAACTCATGTTCCTTTTTGAGATTCACACTCATGTCACCCAGTGAGAGCATCAGTCAGAAACGTTACCACCGTTGAGCTGGCCCACGACTGACTTCCTGTAGGACTGTAATGGATATTTTGATTGCACACTAGTCAGTAACTAGTGTGATTGCGTCTAGTCCTATCTTTGGTGTAGACTGAATTCTTTCAGTCAAGTTTGACGAACGCCTCCAACTATCTTGTACCAACAATACATGGTGCACCGTGATAGACATCCATCTAGCACTCTGGCCAAATTGTAGACTTGACTGATAGAATTCATAGAGGATTTAATCATGAGCTGACATCAGTTAGAGAACCACTAGAAAACCTGGGAGTACTGGAGAGCTGTTTCGTCAGCCTAGCTTGGGACTCTTTATTAGTACACGCCCACACCACGGGATTCGAACCCAGGACCTTCCGGTTACAAGGCGAGCTCGTAGACCATTGAGCCACTGGGACCCGATCCAATGGTCCTTGAATTCTAACTTCTGCCAATTCACGACATAGCGCGACCACTTCGCAATGTCTTCTTCGATGAGTTACTGCCTCATCTTCGACCTGCTGTACCCTACTGGTCACAGCTTCCCACTAGAACCCCAGGTTAACTGCCTGAATAGGGCCAGTCACTAGTGAGCATCAGATGAATTTTCAAGTATTGGTTTTGTAGGGATTTTGTTTGATTGCATGGAGGATTTAATCATGAGCTGACATCAGTTAGAGAACCACTGGAAAACCTGGGAGTACTGGACAGCTGTTTCGTCCTAGTTTGGGACTCTTCAGCAGTACGCACCCACCGGGATTTGAACCCGAATTCAGTCTACACCAAAGGTAGGACTAGACACATAACACTAGTTGCTGACTGGTGTCCAATCAAAAAGTTCAAATATATATAACATACTGCACCTTTATTCAGGAACCAATCAGTATGTCCAGTGATCATGTGATTATATATTTAATCAATGAATTGTTTATTTCAAAACATTTATTTATTAAATTCTACATTTTTCTTACTTTTTATTATGGTCATTTATCAAAAAGTATGAATCAAATCAAATCATTTACATTTTGCGTAAATGAGATAAGGAATAAGGATGCATGTTCAGTGGTTGTGAGTGTATCAGTGTATAAGTGTTGCATACGTGTAATAATGAATTTCTTTTTTTTCTGTGTGTATGTGTGTGCGTGGTAGAATAAACAAACTCTAAATGAACAAATTTGAATTCTGATATATTCAATTGATCGTATCATAGTTCAAAATAATAAATAAATTCATCATATTTATGTATACTACTATAAAACATTACAAGTAGTTTGGAAATGTTTTTGTAAAACATTTACCGTTAAGGTTCATTATAGAAAAAATTTATCTCATAAAAATACACGCAGTCATTCAGAATTATTTACTTATTATATTTCCACTTATTGTTCATAATTATGACATGACACTTGCCTGATTTTGAAATTCCGTTTATGTAATTCTATTATTTGTTTTTATTGGTAGCAATATTCGCCATAGCTTTGATATTAGTGTTGAGTCATTTTTATTGTACATATTAGTTGTAGATTCGATGAACAGAAATTCAATGATGAACTTCCTGCTGCAACTGTTTTTATTGAATTTCATAGCTGTGGGTATTTCGCTACATTGCGTGACTCTGCACAGTAACCAAGTTCTATTTTTACCTCAACTACGTTGTCTGTTTATCATGGTCTATGATCTTCTTTCACTGTGTCTGAGTTAGATATGATAGAGAAGATTTGTAGCTCAGGTGGATGATTTTGATGTGGTTCTGTTCTCTGAGCTGCATGGTTAGTTTGCGAAGCTTTCATCACCTTACTGGGTGACATCTTCAGCGCATACTTCAATTTGAAGTATGGGGAAGGAAGGGAGGAAGGGGATTTCACCCTATTCGACACTCTTCAGTTATAAGCACTTGGTGTTTCTTCTGCACACAGACACGGACAGTGTTAAAAGCATTTAAAAAAGGCCTTTTTAGGGTATTTCTTCAATACAATCCAACGAATATGCACTGATGAGAAAGAAATAAAGTTGACACAAACTCTGGTTGATAATAATTATCCGACGAAGCTCATCAGGGGATGTAAAGTATTCAGTGGAACATCAATACCCACTGTCCAACTCGCCTCTAAGAAGGACGTATGCATCAAGGCCCCTTGATGCATAAGTGATCATAGTAACTCGGCAACTCGACAACAGTTGAACGTTTTGATCAAAAAGACCTTTTATATAGCTAAGATCATAATAATTGATAATGTGAAGTCGATATATCCGTATAAGATCTTAGAACCTGCGAAAAGTGATGTCCCATCCCACTGTATATACCGATTTTAATGTACATGTGGTAACTCTGCAAGTTACTGCAGAGATCTCCAGAGCATATTCTTAAATACCTCCAGAACCCATTAATGGTGAGAACAGACGACCTAGCTCATCTACTGAGAAAAATATTGTAGAGATAGGACATAAAATTGATGTTTACACGTCTTTTAAACCTATCCATTCATAAAATCTGTGTGAGGAGTATCCTAAAGATTTTGGAAGCCCCAGCTGACAATAAATAATTTTAAACCACCTTCATGCATTTAAAAACAAATCATCATCACACTATACCTTCTTTGGTAAACTTTGCTTTGATACCATGGTAGATGTACTACAACCTCCGTTATTTGGTTTAGTGATTTTCATTGTTATTTTGACTCTCTGGGACTTGTTCAAAGTGTCTGACATAGACCCTTCTTCTCGTTTTCCTAATATAACTGCCTTCATGGATAAATGGGGATTGATGTACATATATGGAGGTGACATAGGAGGAGGGGTGATTGTTGACTTCGACTGTGCTAACGAATGGGATTTTCTGAGGAGAGAGACTGGTTCCACTGCTAGATATATCCTAGCCAGTGTTGTACTTAGACGTTTATTTATCATTCTCATAATATCCTTACCTCTGACGTCATTCACCACCTCCACCGTGGACTAGAGTAGGGATCAATGCGTGTATCGAACACAGCCCTATAGAAAGTAGCTCGTGAGTTCAACTAGGTTAGTGGTGACGTCTGTGACTGTATCACTGTGGTGGCGAAATGTAGGGTGCTAACAAGCACTCAACCTAGTCCAGAAGTTGCTACCGACAGCCTCCAACAATCTCATATCAGACTATGAAGTATCTTACAATTGGAAGCCAGTGCAATGAATTCACTCATCCACCATCCCGTATTCATTCTGATAATAAATTGCAATATTATAAAATGCCAATTTTATATCAAATTCCATTAACACAATTATTAACCAATCAGATAACAGTGTGCAAGCACAGGCAATCTGATTGGCTAATGTTTTTAACCTGTTCACCTTCTTTTCTAGTTGTTATAATTTCACCATTTAGATCAACTTTTAATATAGATATGTAGAGAAATGCACACGTACGCACACACACACAGAGTTCTGTCCATTCCTGTCTATCTATCTATCTGCTGTGTTTACTCTTTTTGTTCAAAAGTTAAATTACATATGACTTGGTTTACGCTGATTGATCGAAGCGGCCGTGAATACCACTGCTACACATATATGTATATGTATATACACCACATATAAATACTCTATAATAGAAAGGATCGTTTAATATTCATTCTCAAGCATATATTTCTTTCAAAAACTCAACAGATCGGAGGGTTACTGTGCATTTCGTTTTCGCTCATCTCAAGTACGCCCACACAATTACACCTACGCTTCTTGAGCGCGCGCACACATACACAGACACACACACACACACACGGATATTTCATAGTTGAATTATAAACATCTGTCATCTTCGTTACAAAAAAAAGAGAAAAGAACGAAGTTATCTTTCTGGCACAGATTTCGTTGACAGTTTCGTCCTTGCGTGCTAAGGAGTTTTCTACACTTTTATCTTGTGCACTTTCTAATTCCTTTCAAATTATCATTACGTAATACAAAATAGAGCAGAGGAGGAGAAAAAAATATGAGTGAAACAGCGCATACTTCAGATTCAGAGATTGATGACCCAAATAAAATTACAGGTTAGTTCATTTTGATTTTGATTCATATATATATTAATGATAATGGTGGTTACATGTAGTTATTTACTATATTATATAATTGGTCTCTTGGTTCCGAATGAAATACAGGGCTTCAATAGGACGTCTCCATTTTGTGCTGTTTTCTCCGGTCCTCTTAAACTGGCCACATCTTGGTCCATAATCTCTCATCTGTTACTCTGACTGTCACCTTCATATCACCGTTGGACGACTAATTCATTGTTTCTCATTCTCATGTTCCAGTCTAGCGATTGCCTAGTCAACATGTTATATCATTTAATGGCCTCCTCAGTGTGTACCCGATTAATCTCCATTTTCTTAAGATTATTCGTTTGGCAGTCGGTTCTTGGTTGTTAATTCTTTTTGGCTGACTGGCTATTCAATCTTTAGTATGGAGCCAGCCAGAGAAGGTGACAGGAGCCTGCTTTCTGTGATGCACTCTTCAAGTTCTCGATCCATATAGAAGCACTGACTGATGCATAGTTGGTATTGAAAATCTGAATTTTGTTGCTTTTGATGAAAGCAGAAGATTTTCGAATCGATTCATCAGTGATGAAGGGTCTATCTTGTCTTTGATATCTTCATCTACGCCATCCACCTGTAGTGAAAATGATGCCTCCTAGATAAATGAAGGGAATGGCCTCTTTTAGGTTTCTCCCCCCTTGATAGTAATTGGTGCTAATTGTTGCTGTCGGTTGGTTGGTTGGTTGGTTGCTTATCTTCATCATCCTCGTGCTCTCTTTGTCGTGCTTTTACTACTCCTTCTGAGGGTTTGTTGGTTAGCCCCTGTATTTCCTCGAGTTAGTGTGACACTAGACGCAAATCCTCCGCGAAATCCAAATCTTCTAGAGGCTTTTTTTATCTGTCCAGCGTGTTCCTATGATGCACTACTTTTATAGTGTCAGATATTGCATAGTTAGAAGTATATGACGGCAGAGGTTTATGAAAATTCTAATATGAATTTGTCAGCTATTTGCATTGTTTGATTACTATTCTAAAACCAGAAATCAAGATTATACCACGTTATTATTATTATTATTAATCCCATGACTTCGGCAGTAAATTCCTATTTGAGTCTCTTTACTGAAGTTTTTTTTTAACCATGGTATCACGAATGCGAACACAAGTTTTCATTTTCTTCTCACTTAATCCCCTGTATATTACCCTCAGATATTCTAACTGTCATCTAATAATCAGATTCCACTCGACGGCTCAGCAGGTGATATAATCCAAAAAGATCCACTGAGTATATTCAAACCGTGTTCATATCCTTCTTCATATTTATTTGGGCCATAAATTCTTGGCTGGTTCTCTTGCAGAGTTCCCTGTTGGTGGTGCTTATCTCTTCTGTCCAGCCATCCGATTTTCAGTATTTACTGACAGAAGTCTGCGGCTGGTCGTTGTAAATACTTTTCATGACTCCTTAAGTTTCTAAATCATGTTGAAGAACTAACTGGAGATTCGGATCTTGTAGTTTACACTGAGGACTGCAGATTTCCACACTACTTTCAGATGAATGGAGGTCTCTTTCCGGTAGCTGAAATGACATCGCGATACTAACCACTGCTAAAGATATGACCGAATGTTCTTTCAAATTGACGTTGAAATCCAACGAAATCTAGATCACTAATAACTCAGTGTGATCAAGTCGCCTAGTAACATACATGCCTAGTAACGTCTGTAATTTTTTGTACTAAGAAATTATATCCTCAAGTGATGCTTACTAGCGACTGGCCCTATTCAGGCAGTTAACCTGGGGTTCTAGTGGGAAGCCGTGACCAGTAGGGTACAGCAGGTCGAAGATGAGGCAGTAACTCATCGAAGAAGACATTGCGAAGTGGTCGCGCTATGTCGTGAATTGGCAGAAGTTAGAATTCAAGGACCATTGGATCGGGTCCCAATGGCTCAATGGTCTACAAGCTCGCCTTGTAACCAGAAGGTCCTGGGTTCGAACCCCGGTGGGTGCGTACCGCTGAGGAGTCCCAAGCTAGGCTGACGAAACAGCTGTCCAGTACTCCAAGCTAGTTTTCCAGTGGTTCTCTAACTGATGTCAGCTCATGATTAAATCCTCCATACAATCAAAAATTATATCCTGTTAGGAAATTTAAATAAAAGTGTGAATACATAAAATAATAATGGTAGTATGGAATGTAATTAAATATTTGTGAATATAATCATAGTGAAATATCAAAGGTCAAGTAGCCAAACGAATAATGTCATATGTAGAATAATTCATAGAATGTTTAGATGCTGGAAGGGAGCATGCAACTATGGGATTATTATTATTAATATTATTGTGTCCTTTAGTTCCTAGAGGAACATAGGGCTTCAGCCGAACGTCTCCACTGCGTACGGTTCTCTCCTGGCGTTTTCATCTGACTGCACGTCAGCCTACATACTTCCATTTCCTCTTCACATGACCTCCTCCATGTCGCATTCACACTGACGACCAACTCGCCGCTTCCCATTCGGGATCCACTCAAGCGATGGCTCGGCGTGTGATGTTACCCACTTGATGGTTTGCTTTCTCAGAGTATGGCCAACCCACCTCCATTTCTTCCTGCATATTTATTGCACAGTTGGTTCCTGGTGGGTTGATTCACCCCCAGAAACCCCTGTTGTTAATGTTTTTCTGGTCGGCCATCTGATTTTTGAATAGCACTGAGCAAAGACAGCTGTTGATGAAAGTCTGTAGTTTGTTTGAATTGCCCTTTGTGACTTGACGGTCAAGTCTCTGATCCATACAGTATGTAGCACTGACCTCATATTGAAGTTGAAAATCCGGATCTTATTCTCATTTTCATGCTGAATGCTGGTGACCTCCACACAGACTTGAGAGAAATGAAAGCTTGCTTGCCTTGCTTTCCCGATCCTCGCCTTGATATCCTCATTAGTTTCATCCGCCTATATTTGAAACGATGCTTTCTTCATCGCCTCTGTTTTCCTTCTTTCTTTATGTTCACCTGAAGTTTAATTATCGGATTAGTAGGCAAACATAAAACGTCACATAGTATACTATGGAATTTGATACGACAGAATTCAACATTGCTTAAAAATTTTGGTTTTAGAATGACGTGTGGGACAAGTGAAGTAATACCAGAAACAGTTCAGAGTGAGAGTAATAATAGTTACGATAATAATCGGAATAATGACGGAAGGGATTATAGATTAACTAAATAAACAAAATAAATAAATAAATGTCTATCCTTCTACGGCCAAGGTAGAAATAGGGATCATACATTCTTCTTTTGTAAACAAAGACCTGTATAGTTACAACGAATAAATCGAAGTCAACAAGTTAGCATGCATTTGGTAAATGATCTTAAAATCATGATCAGGGTTGGTAGAATTGCGGAGGTTGATCAAGTGTTCTAGAATAATGTTTCGCACACCCTTCCTTTCTCTCTTGTTAAACCATGCTGGAATATGATCTTGTATTCGTGTGGAAAGAGTTCTCTGGCTACGGCCATTGTACCTTGCTTCACAAGACCATATAGTTCAAAGGTATACACAACGGTAAAGCCTTTAACTCTACAATCCCCGCCAGGGAACATTTCTACATTTTGTCCTTAATACGACAGATACACCTGATGTTTACAGCTGCTGTTCCAACCTTGCCATTACGGATGTCATAAACAGTTTTCTTTGACTCTATGAATACCACCGAGCATCGGTAGCACAGCGGTAGAATGCTCTCCACACCACGCAGGTGGTCCGTGGTTCAATCTCCGGTCACCGACGCACTCTTTTACCTCACTAAGCCAGTAGTGAGACTGGTAAAGAGGGCAGACGTGAGGCTAGCGACCTCATCCTGTAAAAATAATCACCACTGCTACAGAAACTTCAAACCTCTAGCTTGAAGCCACCCTATGTTCCACTGAGAAAGTAAAGGAATACAAAAAAAATGAATACCACCAGTTGCCGGACACAAACAGTTTACACGCACGTACGAACACTCACACACACACACGTACAAACAAACTTTTGTTTCCAATTCGGTAAGAAAACCAAGATTTGTCTGCAACCGAAAATGAAAATATTTTGACAATTTCTAAAGATCGAACAACAGATCTATATTTCGGCGTGTTTGATTTTTCTCAAATCTATAGCTGTTACCACCCATACTTATCTAAACTTGCCAAAATCAATACGATCTCTATTTCAAAACAATCAACAAAATTAGTGGTTCTTAAGGTTTATTGATCTTATCCGATTTACGTAATTTTACACATGTTTATGTGATAATCTGGGGTTACAGTCTGCCTAAACAAAAGGGAGAGCGAGAAAGAACCCTCAGGACTGAAGCGTACAATGAATATACTAGCCGGGCAGATAAGCAAAGGGAGGTCTAGTGGGGAACCGGCGATTAGGCGCTTCATTGTGTAACTGTACAGGTGTTGAGTAGGAATTGAGGTGTATATATTCTGGAACAATACGACGGTATTGGATGACAACTGTCCATGTTATTTGTATTGGGAGGCTTTTTTTATCAGAAATCTATATGATTAGTGAGCATTAGTTGGTAGGTGTTCTACAGATTGGTGTTGTTTTTGAATGGATACTAGTAACCAGCGTGATGTGTCTAGCCCTTTCTTTGGTGCAGACTGAATTCCATCAGTCAAGTTTGCCATGTGGCCACCATTTTAGGACTAGTTAATCAGTATCCAATCAAAGTATCCAATACAGTCTCCTACAGGACGTCAACTGCGAGCCAGCCCGAATAGCTCAGTGGTGACGTCTCTGACTGCAGGCGGCATTTAGTGACACAGGTTCGAGTATCATAAGGGACATGAGTTCCTTCAAGGCTACTGATATGCTTTGCTGACTGGTGACTGCAAACTAGCACAAAGCCTAGGTCGAAGGCTTCCTCGTGCCGACTACCTCCAACCATCCAATATTAGATTGGTGTTATATTGCTAGACAGTGTACGCGAGGCAGAAATGGATTCCAGGATGTTCTGATAATATACCCAACAAATCAGTTTTTTCGGTCCAGCTATTCAATGATGACACCACCTTGAATTGACAGAGGTTTTAGAACGTGATTCGCCCAAATTCAAATCATTGTCTTATATCACCTTATATGCACTGCCGACTGACTGATTGATTAACACCCGTTGTCGGATATCACTCACATTAAACAGTAGTACTGGCTAGATAGTCAGGTAAAAGTACTCTAAACATTTGACTGCCAATTTACGCGTTTGAAGCCAAGTTCATCAGACGTGTACCTTATTTGGCTAAGCTACAAAAGTTGAATCTATTTAAACCACTAGACTTCTGGCTAACTACTTGTGTGAAGTGGTGTAAGGGTCTCTCTAGCGAGCTCAGCAACAAGACAGATATTCGAATAAAAAAATTCTAAGGTAGTGAAATGATAGTGTAACAATATATTATAAAAAATACAGTAATGAGTTATATACATTAATCGGTTACTTGAATATACAATTAAAGTCCACGGCTACAAATTATTAATATAATCCACAGAAGTGTTCACTACTGGAGTCCTGTTTACTGGTAGAAGCTGTGTATCGGTCGTAGAATAGTCTTTAGATGAGGATAATAAGTTCCTGAAAAAGTCCAAAGTATACAACACGGTTAGTAGAGAAGCAAGTAGATAGTATGGACCAGTGAGACGATGAGGCGTCGAGTGGCACACTGTATATCAGACTGTACTTGGAAGTTATCTATACTCCAACATGAATCGTTTTAAACAGCAGTCATGTACAGTGTCACTAATTTCAACATCTAAGAAAAAAGGTGTACAATCATGTTGTTACGTACTCCACACGGCTCCTTCCTTAGAGATCCGGAGGGGCTACTGGAGACTATCACTGTTAGGGAAGTAAAAAGTAATAGTAACGACCATTTTTATGATAGTAATAATAAGGATACATAATAACATTTATGTACGCATAAAGGTATTTGGATCATTTAAAGTTTGAAAGCATTTATAAATAGTTCAACAACAAAAAATTGAAATAGAAGTTCATGTCAATTAAATGAGATCGGTTTCTCTTTGTATAAATCAAGGAACAAAGAATTTTAATGTATAAACAAAGATATCTATGTACACAGTCATTAAAGAGGGTGAAAAAAAAATGGATTGAAAACTGATCGTTTCTGAAAAAAAACCCAGTGCTTGTTTCGTAGCTGAGGTACATATAAATAAATACATAATAGTGATAGTAATCTTTTATAGTAACAGTGATATCACAGTGTACAAAAAATAGTAATTGTCATGATAATAATGTATGAAGGAAGAAAATGTAATTATTTTTATCAGTCCACAAAATGAACGTAGCGGGCAGGTTTACTGATTTGCTGACCACTACATGTTTGTTAAACAGAATGGATAGGAATTGGTGTCGTTGGAGCTGAATCAACTGTCTGATTATTTGTTTGTGCACACGTTGATGTAGCTTCAAAGTTGCTGTCTATTCAGGCTGGTTTGATTCGATCAGAGGAAATATTCTCCTGTTTTCCATTTTTGTTCATTGTAAAGTGTTTGTCTGAACGTTTAATGACTTGGAAGGGACCTTCGTATGGGGGGGGGTTGCAATCCTTTTCTGATGGCGACGACTCAAACAAAGACAAATTTACAAGTTTCCAGATGTTTGTTGACCTGATCTCGTGGGAGAGATTGTCGACGTGCTTTTGGTTGAAGGTGGAGCATTTGTCTATTTCATATTTGTGGAATCAGTTGAAGGAACTAGCTGTCCAGGCAAAGTTAGGTTTCTTAACCATAAACGAGTTGACCTAGTGTACATCCTAAATCCTCTTTGATAGTAGATAGGTTACCGAGTAAAACCAAAGGTAAATGTATTCACTCCACTTAGACGAAAGCTTCCCAACTAAATCAAACAGCTCAAGGAATATAACCAAATGAAAATACGTTAAATTAGCATCCCGATTCCAGATTAAATTCGCGATTAGCAATTTATACATTTCGAAGTGAAATTTCACAATATATGGTCTTCTGCTTGTTATCATCAATAGCAGTGTACAAACGAAGCATAAATTCATCACGTGTTACACTATTGACTGATTGATATATAAGTAGTTAGATACTATTTATATGAAGGAATTGTTAAAAAGATGCGGATCAGATCCCATGGTGCCTATCCTAATAATAGTAATAATAATTTGCCTTATTCCAAAACAGAACTTGTGATACAGAATGGAATTCTCAGCATTTTACTAAAGTATTGCATCCAGTAAGTACATTATCAATAAATAAAGTTCTACATAGATTAAGGGTACACTCTCAGTTCATTATGACAACAACATATTAGTATATCGGTAGCAAAGCCAAAAGTGAACAGAGTGTTTGAAGGTGTTAGAAAAGTAGACGGTGGCATATTTACTGGCGTAAGCGGTAACAAAAAGACCGAGATATACAGAGTGTAAAAGAACGAAGAAGAATGTCTGTAGGGAAGAGAGAAACAAAACAGCACATAACAAAAAAAGAAAGGAAAGAAAGAAAAAAACATTGTACCTATAAGGGATATGAGGAGTTGGAAAGACGAGATCCAATTGTTCTAATGACTATTTAATAAGTTATAGGTATCACGCCTAATGCTTTCTTCTTTATCGGACAGAACACGAGCTAAGTAGGGTATGGTTGAGTTTTGTAGTCGCTATTGCGACCATATAGTTTTCTATATCGGCTTCTGGTTCTGCCTGCCTGATGAGATACAAGGGGAGATTTGTGAATGAAGAGGGTGGTGGCGTGAGTTAGATAGATAAAATGGATTTATCCCATTTTTCACATTAGTCCAAATGGCTGTCGACCAGAATATAACCAAGCTGGTTAAGTGGCACATTGCTTACCCTGCTGACAACTTTCAAAACCCTATGTAATAAGATATAGTCTTTCTTCAGTAGCCCAGGAAAAACTAAGGGGGAACAATAGAGAATAATAGGCAGGATGCAAGAGTTAACCGATAGTAGGATAGTATCGAGTGAAATATGGATAAATACTGATGAAGACAACAAGTGTAGGACGAAGTGTATTTACTAATCTATATCATCTACATTCATTTATTTTGAAAGTATCATGTGATTCTTGTAAAAAGCGGGGTAAAAAAAAGAATAAACATAAATTATCAGCTGATTTTGAAGAGCAGAGATTTTTTTTATTTTTATTTTTGCTGTCAATTTTTATTTGAACTGTTGTTAGTACTACACTAACATTCGAATTCATGTTTCTCCTTCGAATTTCTACGCCCGAATATGAAGAAATTGAAGTTGATTGAAGTGGCCGTAGGTGGGGGTGAGGGCGTTAAGGAGGAAGAATTCTGTGTTATATAAGTCATAATTGTCATGTGATTTTCATGTGATTTTGTGGTGGAAAGGGTGGTGAGGGAGAGAGTTTATGAAAAAGTTAATGTAGAAATATTGACAAGTGCACTATGCTGTATTTGGATATAATTAGTTACCAGTGTGGGTGTCTAGACTTAAAATGTTATTACGAGTTTCACCAAGGATTGATGTCAGTACTGCCTGGTTTTCAATGGTTCTTTAACTGACATCAGTGAGTGGTTAAACTCCTAAAAACAAATTTAATCCTTACAAACCAACGATAGAAAATTAATGCGATGCTCGCTAGGGGACTTGCCACAGGATGGATTTTCCTGCAGTTCTAGTGAGAAGTTTTGAGCAGTGAGGTCAATCCAGTGAAGTGTGTGAGAATGGATGTCCCACCGATGACACTGGTTGATGTGAATCGCGCTAAATCACGAATTGATAGAAGTTGGAATTCATGGGCTGGCCATTGACTGAATCGGGTCCCAGAGGTTTTGGCTGAATGGTATACGAGCTCGCCTTGTAACCGGTGGATGCCTACTGTAGATGATTCTCAAACTAGGCTGACGAAACAGCTGTCCAGTACTCCCTGGTTGTTCAATGGCTTTCTAACTGATATCGATCCATGGGCAAACTCGTAAAAAAAATAAATCTGATCCTGACAAACTAACTCTTGATAAATGAGTTAGCCTAGAAAAAGTGTCTGTCGGTGGCACAGCAGTACAATGCACGTTGACTATGTGTATGTGGTTCGGGATCCAATCATCGGCCGACTCACTCCTTAACCTCGCTAAGCCAGTAATAAGGCTTGTAAAGAAGGCAGGTTAGTTATGAGGCTGACAATCCGATTTTGTATAAAAAAACACTATTCCGTCATGAGCTGACATTAGTTAGAGAACCATTGGAAAACCTGGGAGTACTGGACAGCTGTTTCGTCCTAGTTTGGGACTGTTCAGCAGTACGCACCCGCCGGGTGTGAGGACAAATACTCGCCGAAGACATTAGCTAGCGGTCGCGCTATATCGTGAATTGGCAGAAGTTAGAATTCAAGGACCATTGGATCGGGTCCCAGTGGCCTAATGGTATGCGAGCTCGCCTTGTAACCGGAAGGACCTGGTTTCGAATCCCGGCGGGTGCGTACTGCTAAAGAGTCCCAAACTAGGACGAAACAGCTGTCCAGTACTCCCTGCAGGTTTTCCAATGGTTCTCTAACTAATGTCAGCTCATGATGAAATCCTGAAACCAATCAAATCCCTGCAAACCAACACTTGAAAAAACACCATTGCTACCGAAACTTCAAAGATCTAGCTTGAAGCCCTCTATGTTTCACTACGAACGATAGGGCTTTCAAATAAAAATAAATAATAATACGCCTAGAAAGAAAGGGAGGCTGAGCATGAGGCCAGTAACTCCACCCTTTATAGGAAACAATGCCACCGATTCTGAACCTTCAAAACCAAATCTTGAAGCCATATGTGGAGTCACACTCAACATGAAGGGATGAAAGAGGAAACAGAAGAAATGTAGAATCCATCTGGATCATTTTATCTACCTGTCGTCATCTATCATGTTTTGTGTGTGTACGTGTATGTAGCGAGTGAAAAACCCTGTCAAGTTTTACTACTTAATCAAAGATCCACAAATACTTACTTCAATTCATAACGTCTAGTTCTTTTCTTCTTCTTCGAGTCACGAGACCGAGGATAACTTTAGGACACTTACAGGTTAATTAACCGAAATGATATTCCCTGCTTATCTGTTATTCTTTGTGATCCTGTTTTTTCTGGTGGTTTAAACATAATTTTTTTTCTCTACACCTTATGTTGCATAAATTAAATGGTGCAATTAACTCATGTAATAGTACACGGTTTTTTTTGAAAAACACAAAAAACTACTTGTTAGTGAGTACATGTTTGTTTACATGAGTGTAGGTTTTCAACGGTCTTTTAACAAGTTTAATCATATGAAAAACGCAGCTTGTTATTTCCAATTTGTTCAAAGATCTTTTAGGGTGAATGCCTTGTAAACGAACGGTATATAAGTGGATCATAAATGTTATTTACATTAGGTTACAATTGCTTTGGTTTCCGAAGGGAACATACGCCTTCAAAAGCATATCTTCAGTTTCTCCGATTCTATACGGTCCTATTGAGCAAGCTGTGTGGTTGCCTGCAAGCTTTCATCTTTTTCTCTTACAGTCTCATCCATGATACCATCAATCACACAGTCTGCTAGTCGTCTTCCATTTAAATAACAGTCTGATATGTGATGTCATTCGACGATCTACTCATCCTCGGATGAACACTCAACTTGTTGTTCAGTTTCATTCATTTTCCACTCAAAAGCTTACCGGGTGTGTGTGTGTGAGTGTGTGGTTTCACTCGACGTTCATACCAGTGTGCATCCAATCCAGCTGGATTTCCTAAGGCAATAGGTTTTTCGTTGGTTACTTTCTGCGTTCTTACTGTTATTGGCCAATCACCTGTTCGTTAGTATGACACAATGACAGCCTGAAGTAGCAAGGTAGAAATGCTTTATGAGAGACTAGCCGCATCATTGAACCCAAATGTCTGGTGGTATACCACATCGGGTGCCTAAGAAACTGATACAAATAGAATTATCAATGAATTTTAATTTTGTCAAACTCTAATGCCAATGTGTCCGAACAGGTCGATGAAAAGTTTAATATCATCAGCAATCTTAAGTTTATTTGCTTTTTAATATTTGTTCATGAGGTTAGCTGAATGGCACAAAACTGGATGTTTGATTTCAGCAAGTATCAGTCAACCAGATATTCTGAATATAGACGGTATGCTTTAAATCGTCAGTTGAAGGCGGACGTCCGGATAATTACTACTGGTTAGTTCTGCAATTAAACACAGACTTATCTCTAACGGTTACTCTACGGATCTTCAAACATGTGAAAAGTTATTCAGATTGTATATAGTTTCACAAACTCATGCATATGTATTCTATCATCTGTGTGATTGTGTCAACAGTCAGATAATTGGTTACAAGATTTCATCATGAGTTGACACCGGTTAGACAACCATTGTAAAACCACCACGGAGTACTGGACAGCTGTTTCTACTGTCCTAGTTTGAGATACTTCATTCAAACGTACACACTACACTGGCTCGAACCCAGGACCTTCCGGTTATGACTAGGAAGGCCCGTAGACTACTAAACCACTTGCCCTATTCAGGTAGGTAGTTACCTGGGGTTTGTAGTGGGAAGTCGTGACCAGTTGGTTACAGCAGATGGAGCGTGAAGACAAATACTCGCCAACGAGGACATTGGCTGGTGGTCGCACGATATCGTGAATTGGCACAAGTTGGAATTCATGTGCTGGCTATTGGATCGGGCCCCAGTGGCTTAATGGTCAACGAGTTCGCCTCGTTTTAACCTCAAGGTCCTGGTTTTGAACCCCCGTGAATACGTATTGTATTCCTAGTATTCCCAGCTGGTATTCCAACGGTTCTCTAACAGATGTCATCTCATGAAGAAATCCTGTAACCAATGAAATCAAATCCTTGTATGCCGACACTTGAATGTCAGGAAATCGATATCACAGGATTTTATAAAACTTATTATTATTGTTTCCTAAAGGAACATAGGAATCCAGCCACACGTCTCTATTTTGTGCGGTTCTCCGAGAACGTTCTCAAATGGCTTCACACTTCTGCCCACATCCTTTCATCTCCTCCTCCCAAAACGACCTCCTCCATGTCACCCTCGAACTAACGACAAACTCACCACATCCCCTGCGGCTTCCACTTGAGTAATGGTCTGGCGTGTGATGCCACTCACTTGATGGTTTGTTCTCTCAGTGTATGGCCAATCCATCTCCATTTCTTTCTGTATATTTGTTTCACAATTGGTTCCTAGTTGGTTTTTTCTCAGAGATCCCTGTTGCTGATCCTTTCTGACCACCTGATCTTGAGTAGTATTACGAGAAGACAGCTATTGATGAAGGTGTGTAGTTGGTTTGAAGTGTCGAACGTGAAGCAGCGCCAAGTCTCTGATCCGTATAGTAGTACTGACTTCACATTGGATTTGAAAATCCGGATCTTATTCTCATTTTCATGCTGAGTGCATGTTGATCTCTACACAGACTTGAGAGTAATGAAAGCTTGCCTGTCATGCTTTTCCAATTCTCGCTTTGATAAACTCATCAATTCCGTCCGCATGTAGTTGAAACGATGCTTCCGAGGTAGGTGGGTAGTTAAGTGCGGTTTCTTCCTTCGGATTTCTCCCATTCATGCTGATTGTTTTCTGTTGTTATTGCTATTGCTGTTGGCCAAGAATCTTCACCAACACTGTTTTCTCTATGTCCACCTGAAGGCCCATTTTCTCTGGATGCTTCTTCTGCCAATTTGTTGTTTATTTTTCCTCGCATATCTTCCAGTTTGCGGAAAATCAGACATATATCATCGGCAAAATCCATATCGTCCAAGTTGTTTTTGCGTGGGTCCATTTTATGCCTGTCTCCTCATCGCTCGCTGATTGTCTATCTCATTATCTAGTCAGTCTATTGCAACCAGGGAAGTCACTGAAGATAGTAGGCAGTGTTGTTTTACTCCATCATCACTTCT
Organism: Trichobilharzia regenti; assembly: GCA_944472135.2. Lineage (NCBI taxonomy): Eukaryota > Metazoa > Platyhelminthes > Trematoda > Strigeidida > Schistosomatidae > Trichobilharzia > Trichobilharzia regenti. The sequence goes on along the minus strand of CALYDD020000061.1, from coordinate 28,025 downwards.
TTGAAAGATTCCGTGAGTTTCCCGTTGTGGATGAAACGTTGTCGTACTTAAGTTCATGAAAAGACAGATTCCTCTTTCCGATCGTTTAAACTGAATGAGCGAATAAAAGCTGTACATAAACTCAACGGGGTAACGAAAATGCCCTTCATCAAAGTGCTCTTTATTGTACAATTCTTTCAATCATTCTAAAGGTCATTTCTGTTTGGATTCTTTGAGGAATAAGTCGCAGATTAGCGCTGTAATACGTATAGCGATGTTTTCTTCAGAGGATTTTGCATCACAACTCCCCATCAGAACTTTGAACAAATCCATACTGTAGTTAAGTCACACTAGTAAGTGTCTGATTGGTGTTTGAGTATTGGTTTGAATTTAATGCTCACCAGTGTAACTGACTACAGGATAAAGTTGTTGGAAGTTCTACGGAGGTGTCGTGACCCTTTGGGTCCACAAGGTTGGATATGAGGAAGAATACAGATTGATGACATCGACTAACAGGAGCGCTATATGTGTCGCAAATTGGCAGAAATAAAATGTCATAGGCAGACTCCAGAATTCCTTCTCACTGGCTGAATATTCAACCTAAAGGTCACTGGTTCGACTCCGCGGAATGGCTCATGGGAGCGTAGTGCTCAAGATTCCGAAAATCTAAGAGTAAACATCCATCCAGTACGTTCTACTGATTTGTAATTTCCCTCTAATTATATTTTGTTTATGATCGTATATTTTTGGGGTGTTAAAAAAGTAGTGTTACAATGCACCATATTTTAGGTGAAATAATAGTAACAAATACGCTAACAAATAGGAAGACATTTAAAAAAATGTAAATCTTTTTGTTTTGTTTCTTAACAAGTAACAAATTGTGTTGCTATGGTTACGACAAAAATCTGCAACAAAATTTAATTAAATTAAGGCAATCACTTGTTCTGATTGATTGTTTGATTTTAATAGGTTGTTTTTGGAAAGATTTTTCCAATTCCCAACCACCCCGCACCTATAGAAATAAGAATTTATAATTACCTTTATGATTTATATCCAAAAATTTGACAATCCATGTATCCAAGACGGTTCAATCAATAGGACCTGGTACAATGGCCCATGCATTCCAACTTCTGTCATTTCGCGGTATTTAGCTCAACCACCCGTCACTTTCACAGATAGTTAACTCTTCTCTTGCTTGACTTTGTGGATCCCTCTGGTTCTGACGCCTCACAAGAATTTAAGGCAAGCGGACATATTTATGGACAGCTTGGAAAGTAATGCTTCTAATACGTTTACTCCTACTCCAGAAATATGGTGGAGATATGTGGATGACGCTTTCTCTCACAGTGTTAAAAACAGAACATTATCTCTAGCTTCTTGACACACATAAACTCACTAGTGGAGGGAATAAAATTCACATTTGAATCGAAAGTGAACAAGGAGAATTAGCTATGGTTTTAGATAGTAAAATAAAACGAATAGAAGAAGGTAAACTGCACACTAGCCTTTATACAAAACCGACACATTCAGCTAATTAAATATTTAGACTTTAATTCATCTCATCCATCGTTATCTGTAAAGGTAGGCTTAATTAAGTGTTTAACGAACCGAGCAGTAGCACTAAGTAGTACAAGGAAAGACCTAAATGATGAAATAAAACAGATAGAAGAGGCTTTGATGTTCAATAGCTATCCTTTAAAATTCATTAGGAAGATCGAAAAAGGCCAAACGAAAAATAAAAATAATTGTGAAACTAATAATGATAACATAAATAAGAGAGAAAATAAGGCATCAGTCGTTATGCCATATAAGGAGGGGACATCTGAGACCCTACGTAGGATTCAGAATAAAGCAGGAATTAGGGTGGCATTGAAACCTACAAACTCACTCAGAGACAAGCTCTGTAGGCTAAAAGACCCGGTGGACGCAAAAATAACATAATTTACAAAATACCCTGCAATGATTGTGAGGTCAGCCACATAGGTCAAACTAGTAGGTCAGGGATAGTCAGATTATCAGAACATAAGAATTTAGCTAAGGTAAGAATGTTTGACCCTGAAAAGATAAGTAATTTAGAAAAAAGCTCAGCTATTGCACTTCACGCATTAACAAACAATAACACAATAGGGTGGGATAGGGTTAAAATTCTATAAAGTAATATAGGTAGGTGGAGAGAGAGGTTGATTACTGAATCCTTGTTCATCGAGTCTACACCCAACACATGCAATAGGAATGATTCATCACTCATACCCTAAATATGAAAAATACTACTACCAACCAAATCAAGTGAAAAATAATGGAACTATATAAATGAAGTTAGAAAGTCGTGTGGTTACATTGATATGATTATGAGTGGCAATAAATTGTGCTCGAAACGTGGTCATCAGTAAACATTACTGTATAACACTGTGAGACTTTATCAAAACAAAAATTTACCCATAATGGAATTATACTCTACCACAAAGGACAAGTTTTATTCTTATATCAATTTCAGGCAACCTCCTGTATAAAGGCAGTGGCTACTGAGCATCAGAGTATTTTCCAATTTTTGGTTAGTGAACTGATAGAAGTTAGAATTGATGGGCTGGCGGTTAGACCGGATCCTAGTGGTTGAACAATCTACCAGCCAGCTTTGTGACCGCAAGGTACTGGTTTTGAATCCTAGTGAATACATACTGCCGAAGAGTCCTCAACTTGACAGAAACACTTGGCGGGTACTCCATGCTGGTTTCCCACTGATTCTCTAACTGATGTCAACCCGTGATAGGACCTGTAGCCAATCAAATCCCTACTAACCAATACTTGATAAACCATGTTTCCTTCGAATGACATCTCAGTTAATTTTAGGAAAAAACTTTGGAAAAATTCGCCCATAGTTTGAATTGCCACTGCATTTTACATTAGTAGATATCATGAATGGGAGATGGGGTAGGCTTACTTAAACTGATGTGTAAGGCGACAGAGGGCAGAGATCAGTTAGGTGTGGCAGGGAAAGACTGGTGTGTCATATACACCATACATACACACTAACCACACACACACACATACGTACCTCCCACTATCTCATGTGTATACACAGTCTGCTTAAAAAGATTTCACTTAAGTACCGACATACTAACCGATAGACAGGTTAAAACAAATTTTATACAGAGTAATCAATAAATAACAGATTGGATCCAATGTTTCTACTTTTTGAAAAATGAAAGAAAATAAATAAACAAAATGATTTTCTTAAAGAATAATGCAGGTTTAGATAAGAAAACAAATCTATAATAATTTAATAATAACAGCTTTATTCTGAAAACTGTGTATATAATGTATAAAATATTCAGAGAAGTTTAGTGAATGGCATTTTCTCCTTGTCAATGACCTTCAGATAGAAGATTAAATGGTTGGAGGATTCCACCATGAGCTGACATCAGTTGGAGAAATATTGGAAAACTAGCTCGGAGTATTGGACAGCTGTTTCGTCCTAGCTTGGGACTCTTCACGGTACGCACCCACTATATAGGGGTTCAAATCCAGGACTTCCTGGTTACAAGGCTAGCAAGCTCGTAGACCGATAAGCCACTGAGACCTGATCCAATGGCCATCACATGAATTATAACTTCTGACTATTCATGATAAAGCGCAACCACTTCGCAACGTCTCCCTCGATGAGTTACTGCCTCACCTTCAACCTGCTGGTCTACGAACTCACTAGTCTTATGAACAGAAGGTCCTAAGTTCGAATGTCAGTGTGTGTGCACTGGTGAAGAGCCCCAAACTAGTGAGACGCAACAGCTGTCCAGTACTTCCAACTGGTTTTCCAATAGTTCTCTAACTGATGTCAGCTCATGATGTAATCCTTCAACCAATCAAGCGAAATTACAACAAGACCAATACTTGAAAATAAAAGATTAATTGACAATAGATCGTGTGACACAGTTCTCTCTGGCCTGAAGCCTAAACCAATCCATTATTATGTCTCTTCTTCGTGGAATACACCACAATTTGTTGAATGACAACTATAAAATGTTCAGGAGTACATTTTGAGTCTAAATGACATAACTTAAGAACAGCTGTCTCATGTATTAGAAGTATGCTGGCTCTCAAGATTATGCTTTTCCACAAGTTTAGCAGATACTTGCAAATCAGCAGATTGTAAATAATTTGAATACACCTGCGAGAGTAAATAATACCATTAAAGGTCATGTTTTTATCACTTAAAGCAAAGATTTTTAATTCATGAATAATCTCCATCCAGACATTAATGAAAATAAAACACGCAGTTCAGTGAAGAGTGTCTCTTTTCGGCGGCAAGTTCATCCACTTAGTTATACAATCGCAATTGTGTATATTTATGTATATACGGCCAGGTTAGAATCCTGGCGGATACACCACTTTGCCTCTTTAGGCCGGTAATAAGACCGGTATTGACGGAAGATTGTGCATGAGGCTAGCAACCCCATCCGTTAAAAAAGTAAACCCTGCTACCGAAACTACAAAGCTCTAGCTTGAAGCCCTATGTTCCAATGGGAACGTGAAGGGATTTAAAAAAATTTGTATGCCTGCCTACATTAAGTTTGTCTGATATACAAATCTCACTGATCTGCAGAGTGAAGATCAACCTATCGAGGGCAATACGGTTTCGTCTCCTTAGCTGCATTGCTGAAGCCCTGGCCATTCTGCTGGAAAAGGCAGAGTCATGCATTCAACAGAAAGTCAGCTAACCACATCGGCTATTATGGTAACTACTGTGCTGACTTCTACTGACTTGACGTTTATGTGCTTGATTTTCCTCTCTCTCCTTATTACATTTGTAATTTTTCATTGTTTCTGTGTGCATCCTAGTCACAACTCACCCATATAACTATTCGTCTCATCACGTAAGTGTTTTTGACGGCTATTCAACCTCTTTTATGTGTTGATAAATAAGTTTTTTGACAGCATATTACCACTACTCTCTTACCAATTTTTTTTACGCTGCCTTAGTTACAGTTGGATACCTAATCAAATTTTTGAAATCTCTTGACAACAGTGACCCTAATTTATTTTTATTTTTATCGGGCAAACTTGATGTACACACATATACATAAATTTTTCTTTATTCCTTTACTTTTTCTTCAGTGAAACATAGGGGACTTCAAGCTAGAGCTTTGAAGTTTCCGTAGCAGTGATGCTTATTTTTACGGGATGGGTTTGTTAGCCTCATTTCCAACCTTCTGTCTTTATCAGTCTTATTATTAGCTTAGCGAGGTAAACGAGTGCGACGGTGGCCGAGGATCAAATCCCTAACCACCTACGTGGTTGGCGAGCATTCTTTTGATGTACCACCGACGCCCAAATAGGTAAATAATCATATATATATATATATATCTGCGGTCGTGTACTGCTAAGTGAATGAATCAGCCGCTGAACTATGTATTTTGTTTTCATTAAAACTAAGGCAACGGGATAAATGGTATGCAATATACTGATTGAATTTTTTATTTTGGTTGCATAAGGTTTAAGGCGGCCCACGGTAAGGCATGATTAGATGAAGAATACAATATTCAGTAAAGAGACTGCTTTCAACGAATCTATTGCTGAGCTGTATAGTCGTATATATGACTATATATGATCTAAAGATCACCATCAATGAGAGGGATTTGAAAGAGGTTACTTCATTCACTTCACTTATCTAGGGAGCATCGTCTCAACTACAGGCAGTCGGAACGGACGAGGATGTCAAATCGAGAATTTGAAGGCGAGGAACACATTCATCAACCTGCAATCAATCTGGAAATCTTCGTCACTCAGCATCACCAAGAAAATTCGGTAGGATTTTCAATACAAACGTCAAGTCAGTTCTTCTATACGGATCAGAAACTTGGCGGGCGGGTCACAAAGAATATTTCCAAAAGGTTGCAGACCTTTATTAACAACTGTCTCCGCTCTATACTGAAGATCAGATGGCCGGAAAGAATCACCAACAAGGAATTATGGGAACAAACAAAGCAAGAACCAATCGCCCAACAAATATGCAGGAGAAAGTGGAGATGGATTGGACACTCGCTGAGGAGACCGCTGGGTGACATCGCGCGTCAAGCCCTCGAGTGGAACCCGAAGGGGAAGCGGCGTGTGGGACGTCCAAGGGTGATATGGAGGAGATCGTGTGAAGAGGAGTTGAAACAGTATGGACTAACATGGATGGATGCAGGTGAAAAGTACAGCAGCAGAAGACAGAAGTGACAAGTGGAGACGTGCAGTTGAGGCCCTATGTTCCACTAGGAACCCAAGGGAGCAATAATGATAATAATAAATATGATCTATATATAGATCAGCATCAAGAGAATTGCTGGGAACCGACAAGGGTCACTAAAAAGCTGTCTAGTCCTCTTACAAACCCATGAGCCCACCGGGGTCAGAAACCAGCACCTACAGGTTAATTGGCTAGCCAATGGTGCAGAGGCCGATGGTCAGTCTATTGCATTTATGATATACAACGCCACCGCCATCCAGTGTACCAAGTGAATATTTATCCTTGCAGCCCACTTGTCTGACTCTGTTGGTCACGACGTATCATTAGAACTCCAAACAATTTCTTCTTGTAGTTAGTCACACAAGTGAACACTAAACTAATTTCCAGTTGTTGGTTGGTAAGGATTTGACTGAAATTCAAGCTTGATGACAAAATGCCTTCAGGCAGAGGACAACTGAGATCCTTTTTCAAGAGTATTCAAAACTACGTACTCAGGACACATCAAAGGTTAAACGTAGTTAGTACCTTTGCACTAAGAGGAAAGCCAGCTAGCTGTCTAGATATTGTCATTATTGTCGCCTTTAGTTTCTAGAGGAGCATAGAGCTTCAGCTGCACTTCTCCATTGCGTTCGGTTCCCCACCAACGTTTTCACTTGTCTCTAAGTCTATCCATCTGCTGTGATCTCCTCTTCACATGACCTCCTCTATGTTACCCCCAGCTGTTTCCCTTTCTAATTTCATCCGAGTTATGGCATGAAGTATGATGTCACTTGATGGTCTTCTCAGAGTACTGTTCAGCTATAAACTGGAATTTCAGTGACCTATCAGTTCTAACTTCTACCAGTTGTGATATATTGCGCCATCACCAGTCAATGTCATTAGCGGGTGTTTGTTCAGATTGTTTATGAGAACTAACACTACTGAAGAGCCCCAAGCTAGGATGAAAGAGCTGTCTATTAGTCTTATTTATTGGTAAGAAACATTGATTAGTCTGCCTTCATATCAGTTTATACTCACTGTTTTTGTTGAAAAAGAACAGTGCATGAACTAATCACCTTGAATGTCACTGATCCTGATAATTTAGTCGATTCATGTCTTCTATTCCCGATAGTCTGAACTGTATAACTGAAGTTAATGGACTGTATTCCCTATTATTATTGTTATTAGATTATTTCCCCTTTGGGTTTCAGGTGGAACATAAAGCTCTAACGGGACATCTTCACTTCATTCTCTTCTGCACAATTCACTCTAGTTAGTTCCGTGGTTATCTATAATCTTTCACTGCCTCTTCACAAAACCTCCTCCGCGTAAGCATCGTATTATGTCCAAGTCATTTCCCAAATGAGTGACATTCAAGGGCCTTTATAGCGTGTGAATTCATTCAGCGGTCTCTCCAGCGTATATATTCAATCCACTTCCGTCTCCTTCTGGCGACCAAAGGATGTAAAAACTGCTCTACAATTCTCTCTGTCCTCCTCTATGGCTGGATATGATACATGGCCATAGAAAGCGGAAGACATAAAAATGCTGACTAACTGTCTTTGATCATAGGTGTCTGCTTTCTATCCCTCTTGTTAGTTGGTATAACAGGATGAGTAATACTGAGGTTAAGCATCGAGTGCTAAGTTAGGAGGAAAATCAATTGACGAGGTTGAGAAATTACATCGATCGAGATGACAAGGCTACGTGTTACTCATACCTAGCCACTCATCTATCACCTTCTTCGACGACTAGCAATGTTAACTGACTGACATAGGATTGATCAGGTTAGCAAAGAGTCGATGGCGGTCAATCGAAAATATGGCTTCATCAGTCAACGACATCCACAACAGTTGCTTTAAGCCAACCAGCCACGTAGGAAGGTGTAGACTGGCTGGCCTCCTTGCTGGGGTCATCTGGATGGTAAGAATCAATGACTTCTGCAGACAAATGGTGGTATGGGTCAAAATCTTCGTTGTCAATGGCTGAGGCAGATGCATTCACTCCTTGTGATTTATAATGTCCAATAAAATTCTATTGTTCTTCCACGTTACTATTCTTTTTTGCCTCACTAACACTTCTGCTTACTATCTCTCTCTATCTCCTTCGGATCTCTCTTTACTTCCTTCTCTTGTGTGCTACGTAGAGGGTGTGTGGAAACTCTGACTGCTTCACTTCTCGGTGGAGTTCTGTGCTGAGCCAAGTCAGTTAGTCAGTCATTCGCTTACAGGATTTAATCATGAGCTGACATTGGTTACAGAACCACTGGGAAACCTGGGAGTACTGGATAGCTGTTTCGTCCTAGTTTGAAAGTTTTCAGCAGTACGCACCCATCAGGGTTCGAACTCAGGACCTTCTGGTCACAAGGCGATCTCGTAGACCACTGAGCCACTGGGAACCGATCCAATGGCCCATGAATTCTAACTTCTACCAATTCACGATATTGCGCGACCACTAGCCAATGTCTTCGGAGGGTATTTGTTCTCACACCCGACCTGCTAGACTCTACTGGTCACGATTTCTCACTAGAACCCCAGGTAAGTACCTATCTGAATAGGGAAGTCTCTAGTGAGCATCTCATTGATATTCAAGTACTGGTTTGTAGGGATTTGATTGGTTACAGGATTTCATCATGAACTGACATTGGTTAGAGAACCATTGAAAAACCTCTCAGTCATTTCTTAGGCGATAGGTTCCCGATTGGTTTGTTGACAAATTCTCATAACCATTTCAAATTAACGAAGGTTTGTCTTGCTCTCCTGATCCTAACTGGCTTTGACATCCTCATCTATGCTATCACCTGCAGATGGAACGGTGCTGTTTTTAGAAGTTAAATAGGTGACTTCCACCAAATTTTTCCCGTTGATTGTGATTGGCACTTGTCGTTGTTCCTGTTAACAGTAAGATTTCTTCATTACTTCTGTTTTCTTTATGTCCATCAATTGAAGTCTTGTCTCCGCTACCTGCCTCTTCAGTCAGTTGTTATTAGAGTAAAACAAAACATTGCATCACTGTACATTTGTGATATAAAACTCCAATAGTTAGCTGAAAGTGTGGTGTGTGTGTATGTGTGTGTCGTCTAAAGTGAAAAACACACAACAAAACTTACTGGTCTCAAGTTTCACTAAACTTTTAAATAACTTGTCACTCTCACTTTTTCAAGTTTAGTGGCCTGACAAGCTATTTTCTGAAAACATTTCTATATTGGCATTTTATGCTGTAAGCATTCTAGCATTCTAATTAAACTGATAATAAAAGTTTACCTTCTGACCAGAAGGTCATCCAACATGACCTTGACTTTGAGTTTCACGATTGATTTATAGAACAGCCCTTGCATATCAATAGTCAATTAAATATAAGTCATATTACATTGAAATGATTGATCAAGCAAGAAAGAATTTTTTTTACATAAGAAATGATCTTAAAAACTGAGAGAATTTAATGAAATGTTTAAGTAGAAACAGGAACCTATCGACTTGTGTACAAATGATTGGAAAAGAAAAACAAAATATGATAAGATACAAATAATTCATGTTATAGAAGCATAGCACCCGCATTTTTTCGTTGAATAATGTGACCTTTATGATTTTATTGTATTAATATGTTAGATTACATCCATAAAATATATAAGCTCTGATTCAGTTGGATAAAATTTAGAAATTCAGACTTAGAAATGTAAGAAATGTACGTATTACTTTTATTATTCTTATTCTTATTTTTTTGATGTTGGAAATGATTTGAACTGTTCACAGAAATGTATTTATTCAAACAAATTAAGATTGATCGATACGATATGCATTGATACACTTGAACAATTAATTGTACATTGAACATTTGTTTAAAATTTATCGATTAGTTAAGGTATACATATATACGTAAATAGATACATACACATATAAGCATTATTAATTAATTAAGGAGAATAAATTATATTTTGTACTTTGTTTTATAGAATTTATATGTTTTCCGAGGTGTACAAAAATTGGGATGTATTATTAGATCGTAAATACCTTCTGGGCTTCCACATTAGTTTGTTTATTAGATATATCAAACACAGTGTGAAACAGTATTATTTACTGGATGACTTAGTTTCGTATAAAATTTATTGTTCATAACCATATCAATTATAAACACGCTGCTTCGAAACTTGAGTTTTATAGTTTTCTTTGTCCTCTCCTATTTGTCGTAGGGGTAGTAGAATTCTCCAGACATACGTCTGGGACAGGTGTTGAATCATTCCTATTACATGTTTTTGCAGTTGATTCGATAAATAAAGCTTCCGTAATCAATCTCTCCCTCCACCCTGTACGACTAGGTTTTAAAACTGTCATCTTATCCCACCATCCTATTGTATGGTTGTGTGTAATCACCAGTAATGAGCACTACAGCTGAACTATTCTCTAGATTTCTTATCTTATTAGGGTCAACTAATCTAGATTTCGCTTTTAGGTTTTTATGTTCGGCTAGTCTAACTGCACCTGTTCTACTACTTTGACGTATGTATTTGACCTGACAGCCATTACAGCAGGGTATTAGATGAAATAAATTGTTTTGTTTAATGGGCTCCACCAGCAGGATCCTTTAACCGACAAAGATTGTTTCTAGCTGAGTTTGTGGGTGGTTTGAATGCCAGGCACTTTTATTCTTGCCTTGTTAACAATTCTGCATAAGGTGGTTTCCAAGGTTCCTTCCTTGTATGGAATTACTACTGATGATTTAAATTCCTTATTGTTGGTGCTGTCATTATCTTGAGCATGTTTGACACGCATGTCATCATTAATAGTTTTATTGTTATCACTATCTCTACTATCATTATTTATTTTCTTTTTATATTTTCCTACATATTTCCTGATTAATTTATCAGGGTATTCATCAATTAAGTTTCAAAGCCTCTCTTATATGCCTCACTTCATGTCTTAAACTTTCCTCAGTACTACTTAGTTTTTGTCCTCTATTATTTAAACATTTCACCGATCCTATTTTTACTGACATAGGATGGGATGAGTGGAAGTCCAAATATCTACTTGAATGTGTGGGTTTCCCCTAAACACACCAGTGTGTTTAACTTCCCATCTTCTTTCCTTTTCACGTTGCAATCTAACATTGGAAGCACCCCCGCTTCCTGAATTTCCAATTCATAAGTGAGTGGAATTGCCTCTACCTTCGAGTTGATATGTTCGGAAAATCTATCTATATCTTGTGTTCTGAATACAGTGAATGTGTCATCTACATACCTCCACCATACTTTTGGGGTTCAGCTGAACGTTTCAATCTCTATGTTTTCCCACCTGTTGATTATAATTGATATGATTATGAACAATGATAAATTTTGTTCAAAACTGTGTCACCCAGTAAATAATACTGTTTCACCGTGTGTAATATATCTAATAGATAAACTAATATGGAATTACTTACTATCACAGTGCCCAAGTTTTACGTATATATTAATACCTTCTGTGCTGTTGATATACCACACGATATCAGCCTTACATAACGTATTATGCTTTGTAATTCACTGAATCAGAACGCTGCTTGATCCATAAGTACTCATAAGGAAACATATCAGAAATACTAAGTTATTTAGAAATGTGTTCTGATGAGGTATATTAAGATAATTCAGGGAAAAGAGTTTTAAAGAATTTACCTGGCTAGTATGTTCAATCTACAGACTCTGATAAAAAGCGTGTTACCTGCACGAAGGGAGGAGAGGAAAATGGACTCGGAGGCTGGCTATGTAGTCATGGATTGGTTCATTTCCAGAGTTTCTTGGTACTTATTCTTTCTCATCAGGCAGCTGATCTTCACTATACATCGAAGGCTTTTCGTCGACGAATCACACAGAATCACTAACCTGATGTGGGTGTTGAATTTCACACTAGTATTAGAGTGATACAGGCCTATCTTGCTGTTTCGATACTGTCTACCTGTGGCATCCTCATCTGCGGCGTCTGTAATTGAACTAATGTTGCCAAGATAAGGAGAAGAATTGACCTCGTTCAAATTTCCTCCGGCTGACAGTGGCTGGTGCCTGTTATTGGATAGTTATTTTCATCAACTCTGTCTTTTCTATGTCCCATGGAAGTCTTTACTTCTCTGCTTCGACTGACAGCTTGTTGATTAGCTCCTGTAGATTTTCAATAACATTGATTTATAAAAGGTGCTACTGTAACAACAGAAGACAAGGGCCAGGCAACAGATCGTTTATTTAGGAAATCAACACATATTTTTAGATTTTCATGTACATTATTATAGATTATTGTAAGCAAACAAACACACTCTTCTGATTGGTTGTTTCTCACTGAAAGTTAATCTTTCATCTCTTTTTGTGGTCATTTATTGAAGTTCAGATTATCTATCTGCAAATTGTATCTGCCTACGCAAAGTCTGCTGTTGTGATTGGTTGTTAAATCAGTCTTTGTTCTTATTTTTCTCACGACCAATATTGAAGACGTAAACACTGACGTAAATTACTGTCTACCAATTCGGGTAGCAGCCAGCTCCCGCCACACTACTACACGTCAAGTTGTGCATTCAAACGGTCTTGACAATGTCTCGGTGGCCCAGCGGTTAGGACTCTCGCCGATCATGTGCATGTTCTGGGGTTTGATTCCCTGCCGACGAACACCTGATATCTATGGTCAACCTGCAAGATGTGGCCCAACGACATCACATGCTGAATATTCCACACATGTACCAAAATATATAGTGTGGAATTAAGCGGTAATCAAAATAAAAAAAATCATGTGGTAAGGATGGGAAACTTATCCCCTGTCGTTAGATCATCTAAAGTGTTTATTTTTGCTTCAGCCAAATTCTCCGTCTGTCTGTCTGTCTGTCTGCCATACAATATGATAAATCGTGGAAGTTTGAATGAACTCTTCATCCAGTGTGTTCTCCATCATTGAAAGGCACAAGAGAAACTTAGAGATAAGAAGGCATTTAATATTTTAGCAAAGTTACACTATATTTTGATTGGACACTAGTGTGATGTGGCTAGCTAGTCCTGTGTTTGGTGCAGACTAAATTCTATCAGTCAGGTGTGTATTATGGCCACCATGCCACTAGGTAGCTCGCTATCACGGTGCACATTGATTTTGATGATAGTAGATAGTTGAAGGTAATCGGCCACATGAAGCCTTAGACCTAGCTTTCGTGCTAGTTGGCACTCCACAGTCAGTAAGCAAGACGTATCTGTCACCTTCTGAGATTCAAACCCACGTCACCCAGTGCTACAGTCAGAGACGTTACCCTGAGCTATTCTGGAGACGCGGGTCCGAGTCTCATAAGGAACATGAGTTCCTTCAAAGTTGCAGATACGCCTTGCTGACTGGTGAGTGCAAACTAGCACGAGACGTAGTTAGTGCAAGGATTCCTGTGGCCCATCGCCTTCAACCATCTAATATCATCAAAAGTCACGGTGACCTTGAACTACCAATCAGAATTCAGATGCTAAAAAGTTACATAATCATTGAAAAATGCATTGAAAACATTTAAAGAAATATAATATTACACGAGGTAATTGACACTTGTGTGCCATAAGAATTTCTGCCAGTCTTTAAACAGACAATCTATAGACAATTCATGCCATACGTGACAAATGTATTCATCTAGGTGACTGTAGATATCCCTGATATTGGTCTTTAATCTCTTCCTACCTCTAAGCGTATCCTGAACCTTAATTCTAGACTTAAATCTTAATATTAAATAGAATGACCCTCCCTGACTGAATAGATTTGCTGAAAACGTGCCTCGGGAATGACCAGGACACTGGACCTATCCTCACCAAATCTTGAAAGGCTCGCATGATTTGATTTAGAATAACCCTCCTCCTGAATCTGACTGATTCTTGAAAGTCAAACTCTGACTTAGGCTTGGCTGTGATACTTTAACTTCTTCGCTGTCTTCTTGAAATAAAACCGGTTTTTATATCCACAAAGAAGCATATTTCTCACATATAGTTTGGGCGAAATTACGTCAATAAAGGGAAAAATTCTCCACCGTATATCGATTATATCCACCATATCCTTCCTATATTGGTTAACAAAATAAACGGCTTTAATTTTATCATTTGAACATTATTCGGGCGTTAATGATCACATGAAAATCCCTCGGATAACAAAATTGTGTTGTAGGTTAATTATACTATGGCATTTATTATTTTTTTTTAATTTGCCAACCTGTGCGTCATTCGAATTCAGATGACGTCATATTTGATTTCTTTTCATCGAGTGAAATCTATGGGGTAGTGAAAATTGAAATAATTGATTAAGGTCTATTTTATGTTATGGCACACTATACTGTTATTGGATAGTTGGAAACAAAAAATTAGTCGATATTTTATAGGACTTATTTTATACTGATAGATACTGATCAATAAAGTGTGCTTTAGGTCCTTAAGGACACTCGATTTTGCCTTTTGTATGAAGTTAGGAAATGGTTATATCACTAAATTATGCAAGCAAAAGTTAAGCCATAGATGACTGTGTAAAATAATACCTTATACTGAAAAGATAGTCGTAGGAATGCATATTGTATCCACGTTGGTTTTTTACCCTTGGTGCCTGTAATCACTGCCAATGCCGTCGACACAGGTTCCACGGGATAGATTGTGAGTCTTTTATTTTGGCGACATGAGCTGATCCAGTTATTGATACAGTCCTAGAACAATTCTGTCTGAAACGCTGCTTCTTACATAACAGTAGAACGTAACATCATCACAGATCGGGAACATCTCTAATCAAGGAATTCTGTGAACTGGAGACAGCCTTTATAGTCTCTTGTGAATCACACGATTCCTACTGCAAATCCCCTTCACACTGCATGAACACTGCTTTTGACTGGTTCCTCATGTCGAATGCTTCTATAGAAATATGCGATAGGGTTTCCAAGCGATCGACGACCACCGGCTAACTGTGAGTTTCAAGTTAACCGGTTACAGACCTCTCACCAAAACACAGTCTACACTGAGCCTTAGGGATTTTTCGGCAGAGTCCGTCCATTTGAGTTGAGTAGCCAAACAACAATTGTTTTCATGCTTGAAGAAGCTTCTAGCTTGAACCCGGTATACTAAACACTCCAGAGCGGTCACCGTGAGGAGGCCGCTACCACGTGTAACCCCTCTTTTGGTTCCTCCATTACTCACGTTGTTATTGAGATTATTGGACGGAATGCTGTCAATCCACCAACGAAAAGGTAACAAACTGGACAACAATTTTATACAAAGATACCAGTGTTAGAGAAGCACACGATAGTCAGACAGTGTCGCGTTTATCACTACATCCTTGGAGTGGACGGTAGGCAATACGACCGACTACATGGCGGAAACACCAGTAACAGGATTATATGCAATGGTATGGGATATTCACTGCCGGCAGTGCGCATAGGGTATATTCCTAGGGGACGAAGATGGCGATTCATTGCATTACCTTAACAGAGCCACAGTTGCTCCCATCGAAAAACATGAGAATTTTGAAAAACATCTTCGTCCTAGTGTGAATCTCCTCAACAGTAGGCATCTACTGGAGTCTGAACTCAAGGCCTTTCGGTCATAAAGCAATTTAGTAGTCCACTCAGCCAGTGGAACTCGTTTACTTTCACGATTCATTACTTGCTCCCTTCAGTTTCCAGCGTTTGACCGTAATTATTTCATTCTGACATTTTGAACACAGGAGATATAATACTGCTTCACAACTGCTCAGGAGGCGACACAGTGATTTACCCAAACTGGACAGTTAGAACTCCCTGGTCTGTGTAATTTCAGAGTTAGCGGCTGCATGTTTGAATTATTGTGGAGTTAGTGTACAGGCGCTACGCTGACAGCAGACACTGCACAGAGTTAAACACGGTTAGATTCTATTAATTCCACAACGGCGAGCAGTATAGTACATAACTTCTCAGAGAAACAGGTTTCCACCAACTAGGCTGAAACATATCTGATAAGACATTCAAGTGTTGGTTTGTAGGGATTTGACTGGTTACAGGATTTCATCATGAGCTGACATTGGTTATAGAACCATTGGGAAACCTGGGAGTACTGGACAGCTGTTTCGTCAGCCTAGCTTGGGACTCTTTATGAGTACATGCCCACACCACGGGGTTCGAATCCAGGACCTTCTGGTTACAAGGCGATCTCGTATATCATTAGGTCACTGGGACCCGATCGAATGTCCCATGAATTCTAACTTCTGTGGCAGGTCGGGTGTGAGGGCAAATACTCACCGTGGGTCGCGCTATGTCGTGAATTGGCAGAAGTTAGAATTCATGCCCTGGCCATTTGATCGGGTCCCAGTGGCTTAATGGTCTACGAGATCGCCTTGTCACCAGAAGGTCCTGGGTTCGAACCCTGTGGTGTGGGCGTGTACTCATAAAGAGTCCCAAGCTAGGCTGACGAAACAGCTGTCCTGTACTCCTAGGTTTCCCAATGGTTCTGTAACCAATGTCAGCTCATGATGAAATCCTGTAAACATATCCGATATGAGACTGTCTGTCTTGGTCCTCAAGAACTAATCCTTTTCCCGATGAGACGCACCGAATTTCACTCACTTCTCTAACCCACAGTTAACTATACAGAATGACGCTTGTTGCCTTTGTTCGTTGGTTGGTTGGTTGGTTATTTTCATCACCTCCGTCTTCCTTATGCTGTGCTGGCTGCTTCTTCAACCATCTTTTCGGTTTTAACCAGTAAGTCTTAGTGTGTGTGTGTGTGTAAGTGACATTAGACGTAGATCATCTGCTAAGTTCGAATCTTCTCCAGTCTTCTTATCAGTCCAACTTTATCGCTGGCGATAACTATGGACGAAACCCCTTGTGACTTTGCTCTTCGTAGAGTTTTAAAGGACTCATATAACAAGTTTTTGAACAACATATTGTCTTACACCACTACTCACACATCACATTCACACAATC
The DNA here is from genome assembly GCA_944472135.2 of Trichobilharzia regenti. Taxonomy (NCBI): domain Eukaryota; kingdom Metazoa; phylum Platyhelminthes; class Trematoda; order Strigeidida; family Schistosomatidae; genus Trichobilharzia; species Trichobilharzia regenti. The sequence continues at coordinate 10,939 of CALYDD020000061.1, read as the reverse complement.
ATCACACAGTTTTATTGATTAATGGATAGATGAGACTTTTTATCATATATATAAAACTAATTTGAGTACATGTGCCTATGAAATCCATATATATATATATATATACAATACACGAATTTATTGTTTAAATGAACCAAAAGATATTTATTCTATTGACGTGTGAACTTTTCACTTTCAAGGTCAAACAAGCATATTGATTAATTTAGCTCATTTATAATGAGAATTTCACATACACAAGCAACCCCAGCCAACCCCACGTATCCACTCTACCTAGTCATTAATAATCAAAGTGCACGAAGGACATGGTTTTTTCATCAATGTAGCGCCTTATAATTATAATTATAATTGATATTCATGCATACATGTGTATGTGTGCGTATTGTGCGTATTTATCTATGAAAAATTGATATTTTGAGTTAAGAATTAAATAGGTTCATTGTTAAAGATATTTGAAATTGAACTGTTGAACACATTGAACAAGAATAATAATCTCACGCCACCATAATCAATAAACTTGATAAAAATAGAGAAAACACCTTTGAACTGTTCATAATAGATAGTTGGAGGTAGTCGGTAGGAAGCGTGGCCTGACGTAGGTTTCGTGCTAGTTGGCATTCATCAGTCAGCAGTGCGTACCTGAAGGAACATTAGTTCCTTCGAGGTTGCAGTCGGTCACCAGTGACTATTATTATTATTATTATTCAATTGGGTTCCAACACATCTCCACTTTCTTCTATTTTCTGCCCTCTTCTTCATCTGGGCCCACAATTGACCATAATCTCTCATCTGCTACTCGCCACACAAAATCCTCCAGTTCACTCTGGCACCAACTACCCACTCATCGCTTTTCATCCAGATTCCACTTGAGCAATGGCCTGCATTAAGCATGATGTCATTCGACGACCACCTCAGCCATAATTTCTTGCTGTCAATTCTTTCTGACCAGCCATTGGATCTTTAGTATGAAGTCAGTCAAGGCAGCAATTCATGAAAAAGTCTGTAACTTGTTAAAAAATTCTTTTTCGTGACACCCAGTGCAAAAATCTTACCCATATAGCAGAAGTGACTGACTTCACAAATGTGTTGAAAGTCCGAATCTTATTCTTTGAGCTGAATGTAGAAGATTTCCAGACTTGTTTCAGGTTGATGAGAACGTATCTTGCCTATCCGATTCCGCCTAGCTGGATTTGACTTCTTCATCCGTTCCAACTGCCTGTGGTTGGAACCGTGCTTCCTAGATAAGTGAAAAAAAATAATCTCTGTCAGATTTCGCCTGTTTATCGTGACTGATGGTGGCTGTTGTTGTTGGTTTGTTATCTTCATCACCTTCATCCTTTCTATGTTCTCAAGTGTTGGTTTTGTAGGGATTTTGTTTAATTGCATGGATGATTTAATCATGAGCTGACATCAGTTAGAGAACCACTGGAAAACCAGCTTGGAGTACTGGACAGCTGTTTCTTCCTAGTTTGGGACTCTTAAGCAGTACGCACCCACCGGGATTCGAACCCAGGACCTTCTGGTTACAAGGCGAGCTCGTAGACTTTTGAGCCACTGGGACCCGATGCAATGGGTCAGCTCAGCTCATGATTAAATCCTCCATGCAATCAAACAAAATCCCTACAAAACCAGCACTTGAAAATTAATCTGATGCTCACTAGTGACTGGCCCTATTCAGGCAGTTAACTTGGGGTTCTAGTGAGAAGCCGTGACCAGTAGGGTACAGCAGGTTGAAGATGAGGCAGTAACTCATCGAAGAAGACATTGCGAAGTGGTCGCGCTATGTCGTGAATTGGCAGAAGTTAGAATTCAAGGACCATTGGATCGGGTCCCAGTGGCTTAATGGTCTACGAGCTCGGCTTGTAACCAGAAGGTCCTGGGTTCGAATCCCGTGGTGTGGGTGCGTACTGCTGAAGAGTCCCAACCTAGGACGAAACAGCTGTCCAGTACTCCCAGGTTTTCCAATGGTTCTCTAACTGATGTCAGCTCATGATTAAATCCTCCATGCTTTCTATGTTCATCTGGTTTCCTGTCTTCTCTATCTGTTTCTTCGGCCAGTTTCTTGTTTTTTCCTTCTGCAAGTTTTCGAGTTTGTGTGACATTATACATAAATCTTAATTGAGCGAAATCCAAATCTGTTAGAGTCTACTTATCGGCCAGCCTAGCGTATTCCTGTCTTCTCACTCCCCAATCAAAGCCTGACTCATGATCCAGTCCACCACAATTAGAAATATCATCGATGGTAGCAGGCAGGCAGCCTTGTGTTAGTTACTTTTGTATTCACTTCAAACGACTCGCTAGGCTATTCATTATGGATCGATCACCTGACAAGTGGCATTATCATTATAGCCAGCTGTTGAATAAGATTGATAGACTTGGGCATTGCACATCGTAGATTTGAAGTAGTTTCCAAATTACTTCTTGGTCAATGCTGTCTGTCAAACGACATTTCAAGGTTGATAAAGTTGAAGGAGAGGTTTGACCACCAATTCTGTTTTTTTTGTTCTATGATAATCGTGAGTAGGAGTTGCAGTTTGATCAGCGAATGATTCGCTTTTCCGGGATCCAGCTTTTTCTGGTCGGTGGCGCGGAGTTCTGCATCGAGTGCATCTTTCATTCTATTCAGGATGACAAGACTCAGCAATTTGCTTGGCGTGAACATGCGTTCTAGATTAATTTCTCAAGTGTTGTTTTGCAGTGTTTTGACTTGCTTCAAAACGATTCACGATTCAGTTATAGAACTAATGCATTGGGGAGGTGTTTTGTCCTAGTTGCGCTATATATATATATATATATATAAATCGAATTCATACAAGTTAGAATTCATGGGCCATCGGGTTCCCAAAGCAGTTGTCTGGTTGTCCACTACTTCCTGGATTTCACTGTTTCTCTAAATGAAGTCATTTTATGATCAAATTTCACATCGAATCAAATTTCGATCCACAAATCATTTTTATGCGATAGTATAACTGACCAGCGAGATCCACCAAATCTGGTGAGTTAGGAGAAACACTCACGGATTTAATTAGCTGACGGTCGCGTTGCACATCTCGGTGTTTCGCTTTGGCTCGTACAAAGCAGAATGCTTGCAAATCAACTGGAAGAAAGCCCCAAGAAAGCAGCTGGCCACCAAGGCTGCCTGTAAAAGTGCACCGGCTACCGATGGTGTTAAGAAACCACACGGATACAGGCCTGGAACCGTTGCCCTACGTGAAATCTGTCGTTACTAGAAGAGCACAGAATTGTTGATTCTCAAATTGCCCCTCCAACGTCTCGTCCGTGAAATTGCTCAGGACTTCAAGACTGACTTGGGTTTCCAGAGCTCAGCAGTTTCTGCTCTGCAAGAAGCCAGTGAAGCCTACTTTGTTGGTCTCTTCGAAGACAACAACTTGTGTGCCATCCACGCCAAACGTGTTACCATCATGCCAAAGGACATACAGTTGGCTCATCGCATTCGTATATATCATATCGTATGTCATATAGCCAGCTGTTGAATAAGATTGATAGACTTGGGTAATAAGTAATACGTTTTTTCAAAAACACAGCCACTAGTAGATATGATTGGTTTTTTGAATGCATTGTTAAATACAAATGCTATTTTGCAACATCTATTGAAAACGACTTGTCAAGAAGGAAATCTGTTTCGGTTTTTGACATCTTGCTTTGTTTTCGACTCACTATGTGAATTTTTTGTTGAAGTCTTGAAGTGTGGTAGAATAGACGTCCAGTGTCTTTGAGTCTTTAGTAATTCTTCAGATAATACTGATTGGTAATGAAAAAAACTATCTTCTGACATCAATCAGATTCCCATAAAACCTAAATTATTCCTTTTTTTGACATTAGTAGTTCTATAGAGAGCTGTGATTATGAGTAACAACAATGAGTCAATCACATTCTATTGATTATAAAAAGTTTTCATTGAATTTTCAATATGCACTTTATGAAAAATCAATATCAGTCGACTAATCAATCAATCAATCAATCAATTGCTGATTGTTATGTTTACTGAAGCCAATACCTGGAGTAGTTTTACTAGATATAGCTCCCTGAGCTATTTCTGATGATCTCCGCCTGAAATGAGTGAAACGGCCATCCGATGTTTGTGTCAGTAAGATCTGGTTAGAAAGTAGTACTGGTTGATGTGAATGGTATTCAATGTCTCTCTGGTATCAATCAATCAGTGGCATACAGCATGACACATTGATGCTTGCTTTCTCGATTGCCATTTATGCTGCCAAGTGGGATACATATTTTGGCGTAGATTGTTAGGTAGGGGGAAGCAAATCAGTTGAAGAGGTTGTGGTACTACATCGATTGAGATGGTCGCGAAATTTGTTTCACATGTGAAGCCAACTTCCCAACCTCAACGAAGAATGTTAGCTGATATAGAATGAGGTTGGAAAAGAGTTCCCAGTGATAAAATTAAAGCCTAGCCTTATTCCGTGAAGTCTTTGACTGTTTCTTTGAGCCAGTCACGTAAAGAGGTGTAGACTGCCTGCTTTGGGCCGTATGATGCTAAAACCGACGGCTTATGAATACTGGTGATATGGTTCGTTGCCATTGGTGCAGATAAGTTCATTCTTAGTGTTCTCCTCATATTGCCAATGCTGCAATTCGTTCTTCCGCATATTTCTGCTCGCTATAGTTCATTAGAACCTCTCTTCTTCCTTGTGTTGTATATGGATTATGCAGGTTGAACTGTTGCATTTCTGCGCAAAGTCGAATTTTTAGGATAGGCTTTCAGGTAATTGACTGATTGGTTACAGGATTTCATCATGAGCTGACATCGGTTAGAGAATCAATGAATATCCTGAGAGTTCTGGAAAGCTGTTGCGTCTGCCTAGTTTGGTACTCTTCAGCAGTGCGTAACCCCATAGTGCGTAAAAATCTAGGACCTACTGATCACCAGGCGAGCTCGTAAACCATCAAGCCACTGGGACTCAATCCAATGGACTATCCATGAATTCCAACTTCTGTCAATTCACGATATCGCGGGACCACTGTCTTTGGCGAGTATATGTCCTCACGCCCGTCCTGCTATACCTTACTAGTCACGACTTCCTACTAGAATCTCAGGTACCCAAGGGTACAGTAGTTCAGGAATGAGGACCAATACTCGCCAGTGATGACATTGGGTAGTGGTTGGGCTATATCATACATTGGAATTCATGGTTGGGTTTGATCCCAGTGGCTTGATGGCCTACGACCTAGCTCACCTTGAGCCAGGAAGGTCCTGTGTTTGAACAGTGGCGGTAGGCACACAATGATGCAGAGCTTCAATCTACAACGAAACGGATGTCCAGTACTCCAGTGCTGGTTTTCCAATGTTTCTCTAACTGATATCAGCACATGATGAAATCATGGAACTTAACAAGTAAGCTGTCGTGACTCAGTAACATAGTAAATTACTTTGTAGCAATGAGTACCACGTTCGTGTCTTTGGGAGTTCACTATAACTAACTAAAATACAGACATATCCAAGTGACTTGTCCTCTGAAACAAAGAGGAAATGTGCTTCCAGGATTTCACTGTTAGCAATCGTTAATCAAGTACGAACAGTAATGCCATTCTTCACTTTGTTGGAACTTCAATAAATCTGTACACTACTCACATTTCGGCCTACAGTTTATAACAAGTGTACAAAAAATCAAGTAGTTTTAAACTATGATTTCTGTTAGACGGATATTACTGATGAATTTAAGTAGTTGTAAGCTGTTTTTATTTAGTTGTTGGCTATCAGTGATCGAAAAACCCAACGCCTGTTCCTAAGCTTATCAGTAGTACATTTGAATGAGTTTCGCTGAGAGTAGAAGATTTCAGCACTCTAACTCCTCTACCCACTTAGTTCTTTCAGGAATAATGGTTTTAAACCTTTAATGGTTTTAAACTCCGCTGATCTTAAACAGTTTACATTTGGGATAGGATCAAGTCAAAAGTATTACTGATATGCTCACCCACAACTAGGGTGAAACGATTATCCAAATGTTGACCAGCTGGATCATGACAGCCAGTAATACTGGTTACTGCCAGTGACTTGGTCTACCTTACATTGGTGAAGTAGGCCTCGTCAGATTTTACGGACTATCGAAGAATATCCACTTAAATTATAACATTTCTTCGTAGTGATTTCGATTAATTTCAGTCGATAGATTTTGTCATGAACCAATACTAGCCACAGACATCATTGAAAAAACGAGGGAGCACGCAAGACAGCGATTTCACCCTGTTATGAAACTCTTTATCAGCTCACCCCCACCACCAACCATCCATTAGGGATCAAACCCAATACCGTCCGGTTACGAGAACAGGCTCATTGGTTATTCAGCAGTCACTTGGACGGGAATCTGATGACCTTTGAATTCTAACTTCTGATCACCCGGTAGGGTAATGAAAGCTTCGCAAACTAACCATCCAGCTCAGAGAACAAAACCACATCAAAATCATCCACCTGAGCTATAAATCTTCTCCATCATATCTAAATTCTAACCTCTTTCAGCTCGTGATTTTGACCTCCTATGATCATCCCTTTTCAGTTTAACACTGCTAGACCTCACTGATCAAAACTGCAGAGCATCCATCTAGTAGCCTGCGGTTTGGTGCAAATTAATACTATTATTCCACCTTTACACCAGTGATAGAGATTTAACACGTAGGATGAATGACGTTGTTAGAAAGAGTGAGAGAGAGATAGATACGCAGATAAGAGATAAGATTTTGTTAAAAGCTAGTCAATCAGTCATCATAGGATTATTTTCAAATAAAAATCAATAATGACGCCAATACCGTATGAAAAATCTGGATTAGCAGATCGGCGGTATCTTGAACAGTTGTCTCTATTTTTAAAAAAAGACATATATGCCACTATGATTTTTTTGTACATCTTCACAGAGTTTGGAATATGTGTAATTATGTTACATAATTCTGTAGGAATATTTTGCGTTTTCTAATCGGTTAGAGGGGGAAGGGAATTTTAACTAAACTATATTAGTGAACAAAAAAGATATTCGATATTTTGTGATAAAAGGAACGCTAAACTTGTCAAAATGTCAAGGTCATCGATATTCTTCTCTCTCTCTCTCTCTATTGGTTATTTCAGATGTATTTTTCGTTCAACCTATCAGTTTAAAGGCAAATAAAGGCGCCCGTTATAAATTTAAAAGGACGGACTAATAGTGAACGAAAAAACTGTATATATATATATATTGTCTCTATTGTTTTCTGAACCTATCTATCAATAATGATCAAAGAATATTCATTATTAACAGCATTAAATCTTTGTTTCAAACAAAACTGAATCTATTGTCGATTTTTGCGGGGGATTTGATTGGTTACAGGATTTCATCGTGAGCTCACATCGGTTACCCTGCCATTGAAAGGCCATCATATAGTGCTGGGCAGCTATTTCGTCAGCCTAATTCGGGACTCTTCATCACTATCCATCCACCGCCACAGTTTGAAACCAGGACCTTCTAGTTATAAGGCCAGATCATAGACCATTCAGCCACTTGGATCCAACACAATGGCCAGCTCATGAATTCCAGCTTGTGCCAGTTCACGACATAGTGTGACCGCTTGCCACTGTCACGTTAGTGGGCACTAGTGTTTTTCCGATGGTTCTCTAACCGATGTCAGCTCACGATGGTATCCTGTAACAGTGAATCATTTAGATCAGCGAATCACAGTTGAAAACTTGTGTGTATGCAATCATATGCGGATAAAAATGACACTAAATTGGCTTTATTAGATATATTAAGAAAGATAGTACATTATTGATGAATTTGAGGATACCACTACATCAGGTCAAGGCAGCAGTAATGACTGCACATGTTACTTTTATAAACAGTTCTGTGGTTGTCTGAAGCGAATTACAATAACTTTTGCTGTTCAGAGTATTTGATACCTAGTGAATGACAGATCCAACCTGGTCTGTTTGAACCAGGTTATCCAGCATTGAACTGTTAATGGTTCCTACTATACCATTATTTAACCACAGTGATAGGTATACCTGACTAAGAGACTAGCAAATGGTCATTCCATGCTGTTTCAATCTCCGTTTTTAATTACAGTTCGAATACTGTCAGCTGGTGACAAAATTCACTTTAAAAGTAATTAAATAGGTTAGAAAATAAATCCAACAGTTTTAGTTAACTGTTACAGTGGGAATTTGAAACGTCTTTTGTCAAACAAGTCAAGCAAGTCACAAAGTATTCTTTTGACGGAGTTAAATTTTGTCTGTATTACAAATCCCCAACAGTTAGAAATTATAAACTATTGAATTTCTATGCATTACATGTTTTTCACTACTCGCCAAATTGTCAGCAATTCTTGAAGAAGAGAGTCGAGCTAGAACAAACTTACCTTGCTCTCAGCCGTCTCCTGTATGATATCTACATAGAGTACAGAGTGTTTCACGACTTTGTAAGTATTATTATTATTATCAGATCCTTTGGGTTCCGAGTGGAACATAGGGTTTCAGCAATACATCTCCACTTTATTCCATTTTCTGTCGTCCTGCACCTCCTGGACACACGATCTCCCTAATGTTACCCTCACATCGAGGACGCACTGATCGCTTCCCATCTGGATTCCACTTGAATCATGGCCTGCATTGCGCGCGATTTCATTCGACGGCCTTGCCCACTCATCCTTGATCCATCCCGATTTTCTTCTGCATATTTTTTGAGGAATTGGCTTTTGGTTGGTTTGTTACCAGCCAGAGTTTCTTCTTGCTAATTCTTTCCCAATTTGATCTTCAACATGGAGTCAGCGAAGTTAACTATTGATTAAAGTCTACTCTGACTTGGTGGAAATCCTCTGCGTGAAACACGCTGGCCAATTTTCTGACCCGTATAGAAAGTTCGTGTTGAACAGAATCAAAATTTTGTTCTTTATGCTTTTTGGCTGTGTGCAGAAGATTTCCAAACTGGTTTTACGTTGATTAAGGCGTATCTTGCCTGTTCAGATTCTGGCTGACTTTGAAATCTTCGTCCGTTCCAAATGCCTGTGGTAGAAACCGTACTTCCTGGTCAGATAAGTGAAGGAATTGACCTCTTTCAAATTTCTCCCGTTGATGGTGATTGGTTCTGGTTGTTTTTTTTTGCTGTTGGTTGGCTGCTTATCTTCATCACCACTGTATTCTCTATGTTCACCTGCTGTCCTGTCTTTGCTGCCTACGTCTTCAGCCAATTTGTTGATTATCACCTGCCTGCAAGTCTTTGAGTTTGTGTAACATTAAACATAAGTCATCCATGCGCAACATCCATATCTTCTAGAATCTTCTTATCGGGTGTTTAACTGCTTGTCCCTAACAGAGGACAACTAAAACCCGCCAAAGAAGGAGGTGTAAAGAAGCTAAAGAATAGCAATCTAAGCAAAGCAACGTACCCCAATGAACTTGAAACATTCTGATCAGAGTAAATCAAGCTAATCTACGTTAACAAATCTACATTCTAGAGCGAAGATGCCTGAAAATGTAATAAACTGTTGTCACGAATGGATTTGAATAATTGCCTTTCACCAGTGAAACTATGGGACAAGTCGACATCGTACTGTGTAAAGTATAAACCAAGAATTTGATCCATTTTATTATCAGTTCACCCAAGTAGATGACTGACTAACTGACTGAATTTCAGCGTAGGACTTTGCCCAGAAGTGCAGTATTCCCGGCTGTCACATTCCATGTAGCACACAAAGAGAGAAAGAGAAGAGGTTAAATAGGAATGTAGTGAGTAGAAATGCGCGGGAGAAAGAAAGGATAGTAACATGGGAAGATATGGGGACTTAATTGATCTTGGTGACCACAAAAAGGGTGAACTCATTCGTGTTATTCAGCGATATTTTCAACCACATCAATAATAATCTCCAGCCACTGACTCTTAGAATCCTAAAGACCCCAACTAAGCAGTCCGTATGTTGGTCAGATCAACTGTAAAAGACTTCCTGAATGGATTCTAGATTCTGATTTGAGAACCTGCTAACCATTTGGTAACTAAACACTACAAGGTAATCAGTGAAAAACATCGCAATTATCTTCAGTGACACATGATTTCTATTGATTTCACACCTAATTATGAACTTTTCTTAAACAATGAATGTACTTTAAATTCAATCTCTGCTCCCACAGAAACTCATCTAATTTCGAATCAGTAAGTTATTGATTTTTAAATATATATATATATAACCATTGTCAAATGCACATTAACTAACCTGATTGATTAAGTGACTGATCGACTGACTGACTCACACTTCGTTTTTTGTTGTGTAGGCGTGAAGCAAAAAATATCAAAAACAGTTCTAGGTTAAAGCAATATCATACGAGGATCAGACACTTTCTTAAGGCTAAGAATATGTGTATATTTATTCTGTAGAAGGTCAAGGATACTAAAGTCTAACGTATGACAAAACATTCCTACTGATAAAATGGTCTGTTTAAATTCTTGGCGGGTAAAACAAGTAGGCGGAATATAAATAAATTGTGAAACTTAGGTAATTACATAACAGTTTGCTTGAGCGTGTGTGTGCAATACGCTTCTTGGTACAGCTTTGCTTCCAGATGACCTTGGACAACCAATCAGAATAGAAGGATGTAAGAACAAAATAGGCCAGCGAAAAGTCTCTTTTAGGCGGCAAATTTATTCACTTAGCTGTAAAGTCGCATTTGTATGTCATTATTTTGTGTATGTTTATGTGTACATTTGTATTGTCAAACAGAAATAGAACCATTCAAGTATCGGTTTGTGGAGATTTGACCGATTAGTAACGGGATTTCATCATGAGCTGACATTGGTGAAAGAACCATTGGAAAACCTGGGAGTACTGGACAGGTGTTTCGTCTGCCTAGTTTGAGACTCTTCATCAGTACGCACCCACACCGCGGGGTTCGAACCCAGGACCTTCTGGTGACAACGCGAGCTAGCTCGTAGACCATTAGGCCACTAGGACC
>CALYDD020000060.1:0-24949 GCA_944472135.2 Trichobilharzia regenti | reverse complement strand
TGTAATGTGTATTTGTAGTAGGTTGATTGCAGTCTTATGTGTATGTATGCGTGTGTGTCCGTGAGCGGAGGGTTTACTGTTTCTCCCGATTGTTTGTCTGTTTGTGCGTGTGTGTGAGTGTGTCTTCGTTTGCGTTCATATCACAGATGTTTTTAGATGGAAAGTATTTTTCGCCAAATTAAGGTCAATGTGATTTCACCGGCCCAAAAATTAAACTCAGTTCATTGCAGATAAAATCAAACTGAGAACAGTTGGGACTAAAATGGGTTTTTTTTCAATTTTTAATTCATACCTTTGTTTGTTTAAGAGTTGATCACGGATTGATATCAGTTAGAGAACCTTTGCAAACCAGCCACAAGGAGTATTGGACAGCTGTTTCATCCTAGTCTGGAATCATTGGCAGTACGCACCCACAGCCAGGGGACTAACCCAGGACCTTCCGGTTACAAGGCAAGCTGACTGGCATACCATTCAGCGGCAATCACTGGGACTCAATTCACTAATCAGCCATGAATTCTAACTTCTACCAATTCGTGATGCATTTAGCGCGACTTAAACCAACCAATATCATCGGCGGGACATCCATCTTCACACACTTGACTGGATGGACTTCACTGTTCACGACTTCTCACTAGAAGAGCAGGAAACTCCGTCCTATAGCAAGTCTCTAGAGACCATCGAATTAATTTGTTTTTACGCGTTGGCCATACCTGAGTGGAACATATTGGACTTCAAGCTCCAAGTTAAAGCAATCGGTTCCCCTTTACGAGTTTACACAACACAATAAGAGGACGTCGTATTGTTTATCTAAAACGTGTAGTGTGTGTATTTGTGCAACACATTTCGGACATTCTGATCACACACACACACGTACTTGTCATACACAGTTTTATAGAAGACAAGAAGGCATGAATCATTACAATGCAGGTTAGGTTGTGCACAGGTGAAGGTTGCAAACAATGGGTAGGGAGATGACGCAAAGGTGTGGGTAAGAAAGAGAAAAAAAACTAAGAAGTGGTTGAAAATATTATGAAGTTTATTGAACTTTCATTCTAAAATTGGATTACCAAGGCATTTTTTAAGTATTAACAAATAACTTTTGGACACATAAGACAGGTTTAAGTCTTTTTATGGCCAAGGCTTCAACAAATTCAATTATGTGACCGAAGCTTGTTTTTTAGGTGGGTTTAAAGACATTGCTGAAGTCAAACATATAAGCCGTCTGTATAACGTGCTTCGTTATAGACGACGTTGGGCAACTATTTCTGGAATCACTTGTTTCTGGCGATTTTATTTGTTGTTGCAGCCTTTTTGGACATTTCCTGGAGACCGATGGTTCCTCCCTATGTACGTTTGTTCATACATACATGTAAGCTGATAAACAGAATGAGCTGTGATACTACTGTTCGGATACTGTGAGGGTTTTCAGGATAGCCTAAATCTCGTTCTATCTATGAAAATATGTTTGGTTGTATAGTAAGTTTATTAACTGCCGCCTTGAGTCTTTATTTAGTGACCAGACTTTGTTGATCACCTCCTGAATGGCAAGGATATATCAACTCACTTTTTGGTAGCTGATTGCATCATAAGAGCTCTTTGTTTAACACTTCTGTAACATCTAATGAATCTCAGCGGGTAATTGTTATCTAACAATATTTTAATGAGGTGTTGTGTGATGAGGTGCTCTTGTGATTCATGGCTTCTTGCCTTCTGGATAACTTTGTATGTCAAGTACGCGTGTGTGTGTGATCAGAATGCCGGAGTGTGTTGCACAAGTACACACATTACAAGTTTCAGATAAACACTACGTCTTCTTATTGTGTTGTCGAAGTTTAAGCTCCAAGCCTTGAATTTTCAATAGCAGTTTGTGGGGGGGGGGCAGTATTTATTACGGGATGAGTTCGCTAGCCTCATGGTCGACAACCTTCCCTCTTTGTCTGGCTTACTATCAGCTAAACGAGGCGGTTTAAGAAGGCGTCAGCCAAAGATTGAACTACGGAATACATATATGCGTGGTGGCGACTATTCTCTGGGTGAACCATCGACACGGATCAAGTTATTACCAAATTTACGCTTTAAATTTGATCATGGATTAACATAAGGGGTTCGAACCCAGGATTTTCCAGTTACAAATCAAACTCGAAGGTTATTTAGCCACTGAGGGTCAACGTAATGACCAGCCCGTCAATTCTAACACTTCTACCAATTCATGATTGCAACGCGACTGTCACAAGCCGATTTCACAGCCGCCGGATATTTGTCCCACTACTTTTATTTCATCCCATGTGTTCCAAAGGAATGGGGAGGGCTTGGTGAAGGGAATCGAACCCCAGACAATGTGCGTGGCTGTCGAACAATCATTCGTTAATCTACCGCACCAAAATATACCAATATGTTTACTGGTATTATGCAATACACTTAACTAAGTGAAATACTGAATCTTTTTAATTTCTGACTGTCTGGTCAACAGTAAGTCAATTTGCGATAATAACACCAACATTGACCAATGCCATTGGTGAAAATAGGTCCACACAGGCGAATTGGTCGTCGAATGGAATAACTTCCCAGTTCCCTCTTGATTTTTACCGGTTCTCCGACTGATTTCGGCAAGCGACAAAATGTTTTATGAATACAATGCTACTTGTGAATCAGTGGTTCAGTAATGGAATATTCGTCAAATGCTCACGTGATGAAGGCTTCGATCCCCAGGCTGATGCATTTCTAAATAATGTCACTAAACTGTTGGTTAACCGGTTAGGGAGAAAAGTTCGGGATGAGGCTACAGACTCGATCTCACACATACACGGACATCACCGCTAATGAAATTTTATAAAGTTCAATTTAGGCCAAAAAATGATTAGGAGTAATTCGACACTCTTCAACAGTGCGCACTAATAGCTAAAGAGAGATCGTGCCTAGGATCTTCGTGTATGTTGTGGCTATATCCCCATTAGCTACTTGAGTTGAAACCTAGATGTTCGTGAATTCTAATTTAATTTATTTCGTAATATAATACCATCATAACCTGATGTCATTGGCGAATATGTATCCACACAGACAACTTGGTGGCCGACACACTGATGATATCTCCTGAAATCCGAAATGAAATAAAACAGTAGTACAATTCCCTCTGGCGGATCTACTACTTCTCTTACTGATGCCATTTCTGAAAACAGTTTATATTTGTAAAGTGATATTTATGTATCGCTGGTTCCCAACAACAGTGCTAGCCACCTACACATAGGATCGAGAGTTCAATACCCAAGATGGCGCATCCCTCTTGGAAGTGGAGAATGATGCTCGGGGAGGCTTCGTGTGCTCTTGGAAGTGAGTGAGCGGTTGCTACTTACCGGCTGCCCTCACCGTGAAAGTTGATTGGTTCTTCACGTATCTGAAACAGAAAGATGGTTAGTGTCGCGCGACCACAGAGCGTAGAGAACAGGTCGGTTACACACGGCCTGTATGAAGTGGTTACTGGAATGGTTCCGTATTAGTAAACTTACCGTCGGTTACGGGCCACCGTAGGGTAAGTCGGATGTGCAATTTCTAGGGTCGGCCTTTTCTGTCTCTCTCTCTCTCTGTCTCCAGAGTGGAGACAGCATAGCTGGCATGCTGATCATCTGAAGGAAACACGTCACCGCTGTCACATCCCTGTTCCTCATCAGTATGACTTCACCAACAGACTCTCAGCATACTGTAAAAAAATTCTTACACTAAGTTCGTAACTGCTTTTAGTTTAATCGCTATTCCAACAACAGTCGTGGCATGGTAAGACCTGTAGGAACAATAGTTCCAGCCAGTGTAGCTTGCTGGGTCACTGCGATGTGCCAGCTTGACCAACACGTTAAAGTAGCAGCTATCATTTAAGATGGCGCATCCCGCCACTACCTCACTTAGCCGATATTAGTTAGTCCAGTAAAGAGGGAAGGTTTGGCATAAAGCTACCGACTCCACCTCTAACATAACTACAAAACTCAAGTTCGAAGCACAGTGTTACACTCATAACACAAGAGAATGAAATATAAAACGACGATATTCAACGATGAATTAAATCTCCTTTTCCAATGCAGTCAACTGACCCCAGTTCGCTCAGATTCAATCAATCACATGACCCGTCTATTTTCAAATTCATGCTTATCTAACTAATGAAACTTACTTGCAAATTGACGCGTATTTTCACTTTGGTTGACTAGCGGCTTACCAATCAGTAATTGTGATTAGTCAATCAAACTTTTATCGATTAAATATTGACGCAAAATTATTTGGATAAAATCTATCGATTCAATTTTTCAAGTGAAATTACCACGTATCTTGATTTCCATTGATGCTGTATAGTTTTATTTATCTCTGGTGTGATAGATTAAATATAGATTTAGATATTTTATCCCTCAGAGAAAAAAAAACACTCTGAGAAACACGCACAAACAAACCGCACCAGGAAATAATTAAAATTTACGCTAATGGATCAACCAGACTTGTTTGGTGGCTGATGATGAAAGTGTTTTTCGGTCGATTCAAACAAATTTAATTGTTTTGCTATAGAAATAAACATCGAACAAACACTTTTGTGAATATTAGTCATTGAACATGTAGTGAAATCTCCTTCCTGGCTAGTAATTAATCTGTGCTGAAAACACACACTTTTGTCTATTTCACAATGTCAATGGTATCTAATATTGATTGGTAACAACATTAAAAACGGCAGGGTTAAACGTACTTACAGAAAATACAGGTTCCAGAACTTCTGGTATATCAGTGATCCAGTGATACATTGCTTGCCAGCCACACAATTACACACAGTTGACAGTTCGACTCCCGACCGACAGACTAATACCTCTCGTCTGGTTCGATACCTTGTAGTAAGCTTCTAACCAGTCCTAGTCACTGTCGACGTAAGAAATTTGAAAGAGATCACCTACTTTGCTTATCTAGTCATTATCGTTTCAGCAGCAGGCGGAATGGCAAATTACGCCTTCATCACTCCAGAATCAGTTTGGAAATATTCTAAACTCAGCCAACATTCGAATTCTCAAAACCCATGTTTCTTCATTTCGCTCAAGTAGGTCAAAACTTCCACTGAGTGTCATAAAAAGTATTTCCAACAGATTGCAGACTGTTATCAACATCTGTCCCCTTCTCTGGCTCCATACTGGGGATCTAATGGCCAATCAACCGTCAGAAATAATAAGCAGTAAGTAAGTATGGAACAAACCAACCAGAATCTATCGCTCAACAAATATTTAGGAGAAAATGAAGACGATTTGGGCACACACTGAGGAGACCACCGAATAACACTGCTTGTTAGGCCATCACTCAAGTGGAACCAGAGTGGGTGGCAACGAATGGGACCTGGCTCTGAGAGTGAGATGAAGGAGATCTTGAGAAGAGAAGATGCGAATTAGTGGGACGTCGTGAGGCTAGGTGAAGAGAACCATCAATAAAAGTAAAAATTGCAGACTTCCCGCTGGAGCCGTATATTCTACTCGTAACCCAAGGGAAAAATAATAACAATGACATTGGTTGGGGATCGTGCTAAATCATGAATTGGTGGAAATTAGAATTCATGGGCTAGCCAGTGAATCGAAGCGCAGTTGTTAAATGGTATATGAGATTGCTTGATTGTAGCCCCCCCCCCCCCGTGTAAAGTGGGTGGGTAGTATCGATGATTCCCAAAACTAGATGAAACAGCTGGCTGTCCAGTGGTCCCTGACTGGCTTTCAATGGTTCCTTAACTGATATTATCAATTCGTGGTCAAACTCTTTCAAACAAATCTAATCCTTACAAACCAACTCTTCTTAAATGAGTAATCTTAGAAAAAGTATCTGTCGGTGGCACAGCTGTAGAATGAACGTCGACTATGTACGTGGTTAGGGGTCGATCATCAGCCGACTCACTCCTTAACCTCGCTAAGCCCGTACTAATACTTGTAAAACAGAAGGTTAGGAATGAGGCTAGCAACCCCACTCCGTCTAAATAAAAACTAATGCCACTAAATTTTTTAAAGCTCTACCTTGAAACTCTGTGTTCCACCGGAAACGTTAAGGAATAAACCAAAAATAAATAATAATACGCCAAGAAAGAAGGGGGGGGCTGGGCGTGAGGCCAGTAACCCCCACCCTTCATAGGAAACAATACCACCGATTCTGAACTTTCAAAACTGAAGCCCACAGGCCTACGTGGGGCCACTCTCAATGCAAAGGAATGAAAGAGGAAGAAGAAGAAGAAATGTAGAACCCATCCAGATCAGTCTTTCTGCCTATCGCAAGACTAATGGTAGATGTCATGCGTCATGATTTGTGTGTGTGTGTATGTAGCGAGTGAAAAACCCTATCAATTGTTACTATTTAATGAAAGATCTACAAATATTCACTTCACTTCATAACGCTTAGTTCTTTTCTTCATCTTCGAGTCACGAGACCGAGAGTAACTTTAGAATACTTACAGGTTAACTGACCAAAATATATTCTCCGCTTATTTGTTATTATTTGTTAGTGATCTTGTGTTTTGTAGTGGTTTCCAGGGCGTTTATTTAAACATATTTTTCTATTCTCTACACCTTATGTTGCATAAATTACATGGTGGAATTAACTCATGTAATAGTACACGAGTTTTTTTGAAAAACACAAACTACTTGTCATTGTGTACATGTTGGCTTACATGAGTGTAGGTTTTAAACGCACTTTTAACAAGTAATATCATACAAAAATCATCACACAACTTTCCCTGTTCATCTTGTCCAGCAATAAATCGGGTTAAATGTCTTGTAAACGAACAAAATATAAGTTGATCATATATGTTATTTTTATTAAGGTATAAGTGCTTTATCATAAAAGTACGAAGGAGAGTGAAGATAAGAAAAGGTGGGAGGGTTTTGAATAGAATTCACCTAGGCCAAGGGAGAGACAAAGGTAGAACAAACTTCTTTTGTTGTGTGCAAAGACTAGGATTGTTCTCTCGAATTAATTCCCATAGCTTCGGCTAAGTGTAGAAGACAGGTTCTGATTCTGTTCGAAAGACTCGATGGAATGCGATAGATAACTTTGAAAACAATTCAATAAATAAATAAATAGATTAAGTCAAATTATAAAAGGTGAAATGGAATGATAATCAGAGTTTAAATAAATATCATAAAAGTACGAAGGAGATTGCTTTGGTTTCCGAATGGAACATACGCCTTCAAAAGCATATCTTCACTTTCGCCTGTTCTCTGTGGTTCACTTTAGCTGGCCACATCGTTGCCTGCTAGTTTTTATCTTCTCCTCTTACGATTTCATCCATGTCACCCTCAGTAACACTCCTCACTAGTCGTCTTCCATTAAGATCCCAATACAGTGCTGGCCCACATAGAGTACGATGTCATTCAATGATCTCGTCAATGTGTGACGAATTCACCTTCATTTTTTTCGAGATATTTGTTGAGCAGTAGGTTCTTGTTTGGTTCGTTCTCTTTCTGGTCATTTGATCTTCGGTTTAGAGTCAGAGAAGGCAGCGGTTGACAAAAGTCTGAGCTGTGGCCTGTTGGAAATGCTTTTCGTGACATTCAGTGTAAGTTCCTAACGCATATAGAAGAACTGGCTGACTTAACATTTACACTGGAAATCAAAATCTTGTTGTTTATGTTTGTAACAACAGAAGACAAAGGCCAGGCAACAGATCGTTTATTAAGGAAATCAACACATATTTATAGATTTTCATGTACAGTATGAAAGATTATTGTTAGCAGAAAAACACAGTCTTCTGATTGGTGGTGTCTCGCTGAACGTTAATCTTTCATCTCTTTGTGGCTGTTCCTTGAATGTCAGATCATCTATATGTTAACTGTATCCGCACACGCAAAGTCTTTGTTCTCATCTTTCTCACGACGAATATTGGTGACGTAAGCATTGAAGTAAATTACTGCCCACCAATTTTAACTAACAGCCAGCTCTCACTACGTGTTGAATTAAAGAAAAATACTTTCAAACTGATTTTAGACTGATGAAGGTCACTCTTGCCTTCATTATTCTGATTTTGACATATTTATTCTTTTGGCGTGCCTGTAGTCGAATCGAAACTGCCTAGGTAAGTGAAGTAGGTGAACTCCTTCAAACTTATTCCGTTGGTAGTGATTGATGTTCGTTGTTGTTCGTGGTGGTTGGTTATTTTTATCACTTTCGTCTTTTCTTTGTTCACTTGAAGTCCTATCTTCGATGCTTGCTTCTTCATTCATTTTGTTGGATTTTGCATGTAAAACAAGGAGTTTGTGTGACAGTAAACGTGAATCATCCGTATAACACACATCTTTTTAGACTCTTCGTGTCGGTTCAACTTCAACCTTTCTTCACACTCTCAACCCACAGTCTGACGCATAATCCACTCCAACATAACTAGCAATTTTATTGGTGATATTAGTGGACAGCCCTATCTTACTGATGTATTCACTTCAAGTGCTTCTTTAAGTTTTCTGTTTTGAATCACCTGATATGCGGCACTGTGATTTAGCCAAGTGTAGAATGAGGTTGATAAAGATTTGAGACACTGCACTTCATAGCTTCCAGATTACTTCATGGTCAACGCTGTATGTCGAAGGCTTTTTCAAAGTTAATGAATTTGAGGTGGAGGTTTGCCATCCTGTGATTTGTTCCATGACGATGATAATGATGCGTGAAGTTGCAATTCGATTAGCACATGATTCGCCTTTCCTGAATGCAGCTCGTTCTGGCGGGTAGGGTTCTGCATCCAGTGCATCTTTAAAGCTTCTCCAGGACGACGCGGTTTAGTATTTTACTTGGAGTGGAAAAGAGAATCATTTCACGCCAGTTCTTGCAGAGGCCTAATTTGCCATTCTTTGCCAGCTTGACGAAATAGCTAGCCTTCCTCCCAAACGTATTGCAATAGTGGCATGAGCGGCTGCATATGTGGTAATGACTAATTATTTATGATATTTTGCACCTTATGTTTGGATTGCAACATAAGGCTTCAGTAGAACACTCCTGTCGAATTGCATTCTCTGCACTAATTCCCACCTAGCTGTAGAACCTTTCACAAGCTTTCATCTCCTATTCATACGACCTACTCCATGTCATACTCGAACTCCCAGTTGGTTACTGCTCCTTAGGGTTCTACTCAAAAACTCGGTATGTGACACCACTGAAATGTCCTCTCACTGTGTTTATGCAATACATCTCCATTTGATTTTGTATATTTTTGGTACAACATGTAGTTGATTGATTCACTATGGCTCCTTGCTGCTAATCATTTAGGTTAGCCATCTGATCTTCAACATCAAGCAAAGGCATCTTCTGATGAATATCTGCGGTTGTCTTTCGGAAATGCATTATTGTGATGTATCAAATCTCTGAACTATATCGAATAACTGACTTCATGGAAGCGTCGAATGTAAATTTAGATCTTGTTCTTCCCTGAATGCAATAGGGATGTCTTCCATCATTTTTCTTCAAATTATGACGATCAGTACCTGTTAGTTTTGGTGAATTATCTTCAAATCTATCTTCTTTACGTTCCAGTGAAATTCTGTCTTCCATGCCTCTTTCTCTGTTTGGTTGTAATTCGTTTATCTATCTTTGAGTTTGTGCGATATAATGAGACATATATAATCAGAATTACGCAAATCCTTTAGGACTTTTCTGTCTGTTGCAATGTCTGACAGTTTTCTCACCCCTCAGTCTGCTGCGTTGATTAACAGCTGTTTTATTCCGATGTTTCTAAGCGTCTCCAAAAGAATATGATCCACCATTCAGCACTTTGATGTGGCTCACTGCTGACGATCAGGCTTTCAACACATAAAATTACATTTTATCTACTTGTTTAAGACCAGAAAAGAATAAAATATATAAATTCAAATATAGGGTACAGAGGTCGGTTGCAAGGACAAATACTCGCTTAAGACATTGGTTAGTGGTCGCTCTTTGACGTTAGTTAGAAGTTAGAATTCGTGGAGTGGCAATTGGATCTGGTCTCAGTGGCTTTAAGGTCTTGTAACCAGAAGGTCATGGGCTCGAATCCTGGTGGTGTGGGTGAGTACTGATGAAGATTCCCAAACCAGGACAGTAGAAACAGCTATGCAGTACTCTCAGCTGGTTTTCTAATGGTTCTCTAACCGATGTCAGCTCATGCTGAAATTCCGTAACCAGCCAATCATATCCCTACAAACCAATACTTGAAGAAAATATATATTTTTCGTTTCTGATTTCCTATCGATGGATCATAATAAATCAAAATGATCTCAGTTGACATGCCATCGCCTATCAGAGTCACTTCGGTGATGTGTAAGCGTTAACATGATCTTATTTGGTTTATGTAAACTAGCAAGTGAATCCATAATGCACGTTCCGTCTCGTTTCGGCGTTTCCAGGTAAATATACCTTCATCCTCAATGAATTTCAGTGTTCTCACTGAAACTCAATGCATACTGTGTTCGAGTCGCATTGGGAACAGCATCAACCACTGCGAATGCTACTCAGTCTGGCTGATTAGTCAACAAAATGGTGAAACACATTCCCTTTCTCCAATTATCCAGGCAACACAAAGCAAGAATCTTACATAATTACTGATTTTATATTTTATTACGTGCAACAATTATCTATATATAATCTGTTATTTTGCCATGAACTGTATTCATTAAAGGTTAATTGGGAATGTTATTATTATTGTTATTCCTACTAGGGCATTGTGTCTAATTTCAAGTCTAGAATGTACTAGTTCTCGCCTGTTTTTCTTTTGTTTCGTGTTTTAATTCTTTTAATCCTTACTGATTATTGATTGGATGGCATTTGTTAGTGAAATGGCAATGTAATCTAATTACTTCACTTTTGCATAATTATACTGCATGTATCTATATCAGCAGGTGAGAATCGCTGACTTAAGCGTGTTGCAAGACGACCATGTATGTGGTGCGGATTCGGTTCTCGGCGAATGCACTCCTAATTCTCGCCAAGTGGGCCATCAGGACTTTAAAAAGAGAAGGTTACGCTTGAGGCTAGTAACCTCATCTCTATCAAAATCACTTTTATTGAAACTTCACATTTCAGGCTTGAAGCCACATATTCAACTCATAACTCGAAGGAATGAAAAGATATGTCAACAGATGTAGCTCCTTGGAGTAAGCATTCGTCTTTCAGTCAATGGATTGGGGATTCAAATCCTACTCCAAGCTACTTTAGTATATGGACATCCAGGCCGCATAATTCACCATTATGCAATAGAGATGAGGTTCATGGTATTCAATAGGAATCAGTGTTTTCCGCATAACTCACTTCTAACTAAGAGAATAGATGATTATTCCAGAAAGAACAAGGGATACTTTCCGGCAGTTCTTTTGATTCCCCTTGCGTTTCGAGTGGAATATTGATTTTCAAGCTTGAGTCTTCAAGTTTCAAAAGTGATGCTGGACATTTTGAGAGGAGAGACCGCTAGCCTTACTCCTAAGGTCCCTTATGTACAGGGTTTACTAACGGCTGGATGGGATTTTGGTGTGCGTCAGTCGAGAACCGAACCCTGGACCGCTCGTATGTTCCCTTAGCACATCATTCATCTGCGAAACCTACATAATATATATTACTATTTATGCATGTGTGTGTACATGAAGTTGATCAAACATAACAACTCAAAAATTCACCTTTGAGTATCATTCAAATTTTTAAAATATTTCGGAATAGTAATGAAGAATAAACGTATAACTAGTGGGGGAGTGTGTAGTGTAGTGAGTTTAAACCAGAAGTTACGTGATGCGAAAGGACTGCTTTCCATATGTATCTTTGTATATATGCTCAATCGGGCTTCTTTGTTAGTAGAATATTCAGAAAATCAGCTACTTATCCAGTCACCTCCTCAGCAGTAAGTTTAATAGATGATTGACAGTTATCAACTATCTGCGGGATATTATGTAGATCAAATTTATTACTACGACTGATAAAAGCAGAACCAGCCAAGAGATTTGATCAATTTCTATATTTATTTCATCGTGATTAATGTTCCTCTGGGTTCCTAGTGGAAAATAAGGCCTCAGTAATACATTTCCACTTCGTCCTATTCTCTACGATCCTCTGTAGCTAGGCTCACGATTCCCCATAATCTCTCATCTTCTCCTTCTACGACCTCCTCCGTGTCATCTTTGGCCACACGCCCCTTGTCACCGTCTTCTATTCGATTTCCGGCCCTTGTTAAACTTCAAGCACCACTAACTACCAACGGAGTGCGACCGCACCAATGACCTTGAAACGCCCACTGAAGAAATTACTGAAACCTGGCAAATAATGTTGTCATCATCAATAAAATTATGCTATTAAATGGGATATCTGTGAAGTTTCAGCATAGTTTTGAGAAAGACTAAGTTACTCTTTAAAGCAAGGACAAGTTAGGGTTAGGTTAACCTAATAAGGGCAACACTAGGGTAGGTTCTAATTAGATTACGGTTAGTTTAGGGATATTTACACGTTAGGGTTAGGGTTCAGGAAAGATTAGGGTTAGAAAACCTAAATAATTACATGCATAGAATGTGGTTAAATGAAAGAAAAATGTTGTGTGAGTAACTTGATATGATTATGAGCTCGATTATGTGCTCGAAACGTCGTCAGTTAATATTACTGTATAACACTGATTTATCAAAATAAAACCTTATACATAATGGGATTAAATTACTCTGTTGATATAAGTATAGAACTTGTGCACTGTGGTAGATTATAATTCCATTGTGGATAAAATTTATTTTGATAAAATCTCACAGTGCTATACAATAATATTTACTGGTTGTGTTTCGAACACAACTTATTCCTCAGGAAATATTACTGTATTACACTATGAGACTATATCAATATAAATTTTACTTTAGAAAATCAAAACAAGTGATTCAGCGAAGAGACTCTTTTCAACGAATTTATCATCAAGCTGTACAGTCGTATATATATGGTTTTTTAATAAGTTATATCCGGTGAGGGAATTGAATCTTAGGTGTGAATGCATAAAATAATAATAATCATATGAAGTTCAATTAAAACTAAAATGTTTGTGATTATAATCGTAGTTAAATGTCAAGTGGCAAAGCAGATTAATGTCATATATAGAATAATTCATAGGAGGGATAGAACTTGAAAAAGGATGTGCAATTATAGGATTAGTAGGCAAATCGAATAAAACAAAAACGTTACGTAATATTGTGTGAAATTTAATAGCATAGAATTTATCGTTGTAAAAAAGAATTGATTTAGAATGACAAGTGGAACAAGTGAAATAATACCGGGGACAGTTCAAAGTGAGAATAGTAATAATAACAATTGACTTAATAAGGAAGAGTATACAAATTGAATAGACAAAATGAAAAATTGGTAGAGCTAAAATATGATTGGGGATTACCATATTTTAGCATAGAGGGATTAAGACCATGAAAGTTGGAGGGGTTGAACGAACTTTTTCTGTACACAGAGATCTGGCTTTTCTGTTTCGATAGCCAAAGCTTCAGCAATACAGATGAGTCGGGTACGTAGGGATTTAGGTAGATTGCTCTTTGCCTTGTAGATGACTTTAAAGGCGGAGGCTATAGAGATAGGGTGATCATTTTCGACCAGATGTTCTATGATCGCGCTTCTTATTGCTCCACTTCCACCTTTTCGTAGCCATGCAGGATAATGTTCTTGCACCCTCTTGGACAAAACTCGAGTCGAACGACCGATATACCTAGCTCCACAAGAGCAGGTGAATTGATAAACGCACATAGAGTTGGTCAACATTGGGATCTTGTCCTTCAGGTTATTGAACAATAATGGTCGGCTAGTAAAAGCTATTCTCAGAGAGGCAGCAGGGAATGTTCTTTTCAGGGACTGTGATATCCTTCGTTTCATGATATCGGAAGCTAAGTCCCCTTTGAATTCTAAGCTCATGTAAAGTATTTTCTTGGGAGCGGTTGATAAGTCACGTTTTGTAGGCTTTGAATGTATATTCTTATCTATAAAACGTGGTGGAAATCCATTTTCCATTAGGATTTTCCTCAAAGTGTATAACTCATCTTCCAC
Organism: Trichobilharzia regenti; assembly: GCA_944472135.2. Taxonomy (NCBI): domain Eukaryota; kingdom Metazoa; phylum Platyhelminthes; class Trematoda; order Strigeidida; family Schistosomatidae; genus Trichobilharzia; species Trichobilharzia regenti. The sequence continues at coordinate 10,942 of CALYDD020000060.1, read as the reverse complement.
AGTATCAGTGCTACATATGCGCCGAATACGAGTGGCAAGCGACCGGACCAGGTTTCGTTTTCGACCAATAGGTACCCAGCTATAGAAATTTGTCAGTTGACCATTCCATAACAGCCTACGATAAATCGATCTCTTCAGAGTTCCATCGGTCCTTCTTGATAAGTTCACATCGAGGAAATGAATGCTAGACTCGTTCTCCATTTCGAGTGTGAATTTTATCGCAGGATGGCACTCATTAAATACACTTAATATATTATTCAGGTTACAATCAATATTACAAATAATAAAGGTGTCATCTACATACCTTTTATATATTTGAAAGCTTTGGATCATAGGCTTCAGGGAACCATTTTCTAGACTGGACATAAAAACGTCTGCAAGGAGAGGACCCAAGGGAGAACCCATCGCAATACCATCCTTCTGCCTGTAGATTGTTTCATTGAAAGTAAACTGTACATTCAATGTACATCTCAAAAGTAGTTCTTTAAGATCTGTAGTAGGTATCCCTATGTTCAATTTGTTGTCTTCAATATATTTGCATATAAAACATATGGTCTCTGTCAGTGGAACGTTCGTAAATAAGGATTCTACATCCAAAGACAACATTTGTTTATTCGACGCATTTATATCCTGTATACATTCAACAAATTGGAAGGTGTCCCGAAGGGAATGATTAGATAGTTGCCCCCTGACTGGTTCGAGGATTTCAGCTCACCGGATATAACTTATTAAAAAAAATCATATACATACGACTTTACAGCTTGATGATAAATTCGTTGAAAAGAGTCTCTTCGGTGAATCACTTGTTTTGATTTTCTAAATGTTACAATGAGAATTTTCCATGAGTTAATAAATTTTACTCACAATGGGATTATAATCTGGTGATACTCCAACCTAAAACTGAGAGCTATTTTTATCACATGTGAAAGTTTTGTGCATTATTTCATAAATATATATATATTCCATACAAAAAGTGCCTCATTCACGTGACTGGTGAGTTCGAGGTCATTTGCTGATTGGTGGTTAGTGATCCTTAAAGTTTAACTTTGACTGAGTTCCAATCAAGAGATGACCTGGCGTGCAATGTCACCTAATGGTCTCTTCAGCTTGTGCCCAATCCATATCCATCTTCTTCTACATATGCGTTGAGGAATCGGTTCTTGGTTGGTTTGTTCTCATATTGGATAAATTTATTTGATATATAGCACCCACACACAGCAAAACAGTAGATAAATAACTGAATCACCTTTCGAACAGAAGTTATCAAGTCATGTGAATACATTGATATGATTTTGAGCAATAAATTGTACTCGACATATCATTCTTTGCCTTCTGAGAGGAAAGGTGTGCTTCAGCAGCACAGGTTCAGTGAACTTAGTTTTTGGTTGTCACTTTCAAACTGCTCCATGACTGCTCAAATAGCTCTTATTCCTTCCAAACATGAACTATTGCCTGGAATACTAGAAGTCCTAACCAGACCCGAGATTCATTCATTATTATTATTTATTGTTTCCTTTAGTTCCTAGAGGAACATGGGGTTTCAGCTGCTCATCTCCATTGCGTTTGGTTCTCCGCCGGCATTTTTATCTGGCTCCACTTCTACCCACGTGCTTTCATCTCCTCTTCGCATGCACTCTTCCATGTCACCCTCCCATTCGGGTTACACTTGGTTTATTGCCTGGCGTATGATGTCACTCACTCGATGGTTTGTTTTCTCAGAGTATGGCCAATCCACCTCCATTTCTTCCTGTATATTTGTTGCCCAATCGGTTTCTGGTTGGTTTCCTCCCAGAGATCCTTCCCTGTTGCCGATCTTTCCTGGTCGGCCATCCGATCTTTAGTAGTGTTGACTGAATACAGCTGTTGATGAAGGTCCTTAATTCGTTTGAAGTGACCGTCATGAAGCGTCGCCAAGTTTGTGATCCGTATAGTGAGTAGTACTGACTTCACATTCAAGTTGAAAAATCCGGATTTTATTTTCATTTTTATGCTGAGTGCTGTCGATATCTTCCACACAGACTTCGGAGTAGTGAAAGCTTACCTTGCTTTCCCGATTATAACTTTGATATCTTTTTCAGTTCCGCTCGCCTTTTGTTGAAATGATGCTTCCTAGATAGGAAGGTAGGTGAATGCGGTTGCTTCTTTCAGATTTCTCCCATTTATTTGATTTTTTATTTTTTTTTATTTTTGATTTACAGATTGATTCCACACTGTATTTTTTGGGTACAATTATGTAATTTTCAGCATGTGATATCGGTAGCCCAAATTTAGCAGGCCGACCATAGATATCAGGTGTGCATCGGCAGAGGATCGAACCTCGGACCGTGTGCATGGTTGGCGAGAGTCCTAACCACTGTGACACCGACGTACAATGCTGACTGTTGTGTGCTGTTGTTGGCCAGGAATCTTCATCACCTTTGTTCTGCCTAAGTTCACCAAAAGTTCTATCTTTAATGCTTCTTCTGTCGCCAACTTATTGTTTTTCACTTACATATCTTCCAGTTTGTGTCAAATCAGACATATATGTCATCGGCGAAGTTCAGATCCTCCAAGGTTTTGTGTGGATCCATTTTATGCCCGATCCCTCAGTTCTTGCTCTCTGTCGCATTACACAGTCTACCGCAATCAGGAAAATCATTGAAGGTAGTATGCGGCCAGCTTGTGTTACTCCTTCTTCACTTCTTCGTAGAATTCCTTGAGTTTCTTTTTGTGGATTACTTGGCATGCAACACTGTCGCACAGCCGTTGGATGAGGTGTATAACTGTTGGCGGCACCCCATAATAGCGAATTATTTGCCAAATCACCTCTCGATCGACTCTGTGTGCTAAAGGCTTTTTCAAAGTCAATGAAGTTGGGATAGAGAGGTGACTGACATATACCGGCCCCTACAATAAAATCATTCATCATAGGACCCAGTATTTGATATTCCGTTATTTTACCTCATTCCATCTGCATTTTCAATTCTTTTATATTTGCTGAGTAATAACTTGTTTCTTGAAACGTTGTCATAAAGTTCGTTGTTTGTTGTCGTTTCCAGTCGTTCATTTGATCTTCAATCTTAAAGCAAAGGCAGCTTCTATTGATGCTATAATTACTGAAACGACCAATAGTGTTAACGCTATCTAAGCTATAGACTTTTGTTAAAGATGGGGTTTGAACAAACCATGTCACATACAACTATGAATTCATGAGACTGACAGGTTACTTATCCATTTATCGATCTGTCTGGACATATTTTTTTTAACTGACAACAGTAAGCTACTAATGGGTGGTCTGATACACATATATATGTTTGTAAATCAGATTTAAAATTAATTTTGTACTTGAATATGTCTTTTTCGCGCACATATTTGACGGCGGGCTTTTTAACTAGCTAATGCAACTCATCTCTACATTCCTTAGATTGTAATTATTATTATAAATGCTAATCAAGAAACACAAATGTCTATCAGTACGCGCACAAACACAAAGCATTCTTGTCCATTTTTCAATAATTATTTCAATTGTGTGTACTTTAGATTCCCTGTAATACTAATAAATAATTCATAATGATGCCTTATACGAATGTTCAGTCACTCAAGTAACAGACAGTAGAAAAATGAGGGATTTTCACTTTAATAAAATGACTCAACAACTCTTTTTGTGACCTTCATCACATGACTACAACATATGTATTGTACTCACTTTTGGTGTTTCTAAAAATGGGAGAATAACAGAAATGCTGTTGGCGAGATTTAAAATTGATCTTACAAGAAAAAATCAATAATCTAGAGACAGTCTAAATAAAAACTCTTAGCTAATTAAACTGATTGGATAATTAAGATTAGCCAATTGTCAATCCCGTTGACATTGGTTACACCTTCTAATTAATGACTGTTTTGTTTTGTTTCTTTTTTCAGTATTTATGTTATTTTTAATAAGTTTATAAATATTATTATTATTGTTACTAGGAATATATTTCACAAACTTTAACTGACTTCATGTCATTTATTTTCCTTTTATTTTGTATATTTTATGTCAACTTCAAACATACCGGCGACAATGTACGTTCAATGTTCAATATTCATTTAAATAAAAAAAACCAATTCAATGTTGAATAGATGCTGCAACATGTCTGGATTATTTAAAGCGTAGAGAAGTATTTCTATACAAAATGATGAATGATCCAAGTCATAAAGCAATGTTATACTTTCTTGAAGTGTTAATGAACTCTGATAGTCCGATAACAGTTGATCAATTGGCAGCACGTTTTTCGCATAAATCTTTCAGTTTAGAAATGCGTGAAGCATGCGGTGGTGGAAGTGCTGAAGGTTTAAAAGAATTTCTACAACGTTATCCATCTTTATTCAATGTAAAACCGAATGGACAAGTGACATCGGTCGCCATTGAACTACCCGGCTTAGATTCAAATTTTGATAGTTTATCAGATCAAGAAAGTTGTTCTTTAAAAGAAAATGGTCAAAAATCGATGAGTGATAATCTTTCAGATATTTCTACATCATTTCGAAATCTAACACCTGCTGCTGTCAATTCTGCTTATTCGTCTAAAACATGTCCATCGGGAAATAATTTACAGAAAGAAAATGCTTATAATCGTTTTCCACCTTATAGAAAATTGAATTCTATAAGCACAGATACCTCCAGTAATACACATCATCAAAATTCTACGAATAACACGACAAGCAGGTTGAATAGTACAAGTTCCTTATCGTTGGTATCATCACAGTCGGGAAGTCCATTGAATACGCCGTCAAGCGATCATATATTTGGACGTAAAAAGCCATCAAACAATTTCGTCAATAGTAACAATAACACAACGAATACTAGTAATAGTACCAGTAATCCATCACCGCATAGCTTATCATCGGGGAATCCTCCAGCGGGGAGAACAAAACCATCAAATATCTACACACCTCCACAATTACGCAATTTAGATCAGTCATCACAGTTGATAATACCATCGAATTGTGAATTGTGCTCATCAAATCCTGCTGCTACCACCAATCGTAATAGCAGTAATCACCCAACGAATCATCATGAGATAACTACAGTAGCCAGTGGAACGTGTATACACTGTCCACTCCTAGAATTGGCTTGTCATCACACACATCACTGTACTACAGCGCATCATCACACTTCTACCCACTGCCATTGTACACCCACTGCTTTAACTCCTACCGCATCCTCTTTTCATCACTATCATCACCCGCTTCATCATATACCAGCACAAGCATCATTAAGATCACCTCCTGTACTTTTACCAAACTTTTATTCTCTACCACCTATGGAGAAATTATTCCTCGAAAGTGAAGCAGTTCACTTTTTTCAGCAAAAGTTAATTAAACGTGAAGAACGCTGGGTACCGATAAAAAGTCTAGCTGGTCATCTATCTCAAGCAACACCTGAAGTACGTGCTATTGTCGGTCCACAATTAGAATTTCGACGTTTCCTTCTGAAACATCCACACGTGTTTGAAGTACAAGGTGAATTGGTCAGTGTTAAAGAGCCATTTCTTACCACTGGACTTGGTGGACTTCCACTAAAAAGATCACGTGACCGATTGTCAGCTGTACATGCAAGTCATTCATCGACAAATATATCGAATTCACCAGCTTATGTATCAAGGAATATGTCTTATGAAAGAATCCAAGACCTAAATCACTCATATTGCCTAATATGATGACCTTTGGACATTTAGCCGACGTTAACAATTCCTATGTACCCTCATCAATTCAACGTTCAACTAACAGTAGTAATCATTATCGTCGATCAGCTCATTTTGCTGTTGACAATAGTTCAACGGCTACTCCGTCCGCTAGATCATTAATACAATCAGATAATATAAATTCAGCGCCAACAACGCCTACCACTGCAAATCTTGTATTCGCAGACAGTAATCACAGCCAAGTAGATAAGGTGGCTAACGAGAAATCAGCCAGTAACCCTGTCCCACGTCTTCATCATAATCATCATAATGGTGTTACATCATCAACAATGACAACGGAATACGATACCTCTGTAATTACCAACTCCCTGTCAAGTACTACAGTCAACAGTTTAAGTTTAACTATGACTGCAAATGAATATCGAGCCATAATGTTCCTACGTAAGGTATTGGAGAAACAAGGAGGTGCAGTAGGACAGTCAGGATTAAGTCTTCATAACCTAATGCAATTTTGTCAACTAAAGCGCCTGAAGCAGTTCAAACAACAATTGGTTGGACAAAAATTGAACTGGAAGAATTTTTAAGTCAACATAATTTATTTTTTGAATTGAAACCAGTTAGCGTGGATAACGATGAAAAGACACCCGCTGTTGACAGCGCTAACACTGAGAAACAGAAACAGACAGTCAACAGTGTCAAAATTGAGGATAATATTGCAGTGTGTAATCGACGGTTAAATCGTATGATTAATATTATTATTACAGCATCAAAATCAAGTGATGCTAATGGTGTTCGAACGCTGACAAATCGTTGTGGAAGAATATTTCATGTAGCTAAATTATGGGGAATTATTGATTTAGGAAAACATGAACATGTATTCTTTGATAAATCAATATTTCGTCATGTGGATGATTTACAAAAACATTTCAAGGTGAGTAAATTATGAGTTTTATGATTGGTTTTGCATATGACCGTGATATGATCGAATATGATTGGTTAAAGTGAGTAGCTAACTAACCAATTAGTTTGCACCTACTCTGGATATTTTATTTGAGGTGATCAAGCTGGCTGGAATAACTCGTCAATCATGTATCTGACTTTAGAAGAAAGTAGAGTGTTTGGAAACTCCGAAGGAACTAGAGTTGCGTGAACTTAAGAGGTTCATTTTCTGATGAGTGTAAGTATGTTCGATGGTTGGAGGCAGTTGGCAGAAAGTCCTTGAACTAATTTTTGAGTTTGTTGGTAGTCGTCAGCAAGGCGTATCCGCCATCTTGCAGAGACACTGATTAAGCGCTAAATGGTAGCCAACATCATGATTCTAATCCTTGATGTTGGTGCACACAGAGTCAGGACCATCCAATGATGCCTACGGTATATTTTTCAAATCGCCAATTATTTAAACATATCAGTCTACACAATCGAAATAAGAACTCTGACAGTTGCTACAACTCTTGCTTTTTACAGTAGTTTGACTACAATAGTGTCGACCATTATACGAAACTAATGGATTTAAATTTAGGTCTAGACGATATATCGACAGATTGAATTGAATGGTGACTATCAGGGGATGTACGCTTCGTCCTGTTTGCGACTCACCAACTGAATGTAACTCCACTGCACCGTTGATGCCCACGCCAAGTACCACCAAAACAATTTGCATGGAAATATCGATACACTGAGTTTCAAATATTTATATTACTATTATTATTAGTATTACTTTGAGTTCCGAGTGGAGTAAAGGGCTTCAAGAACACATCTTCACTTTATTCTGTTTTCTGCTATCCTCTGCAAATGGGTCTAAGACTTCCCACAATCTCTTATCTCCTTCTCCTCGCCACACGATCTCCTCCATGTCACACTCTATGTGATGAACTACTCGTCGCTTCCAATTAGGATTCCACTCGAGCGACGGCCCGCATTCTGCGCGATGTTATTCAATGGCCTCCCCAACGTTTGCGTGATAGATTCATCTTTGTTTTCTCCGGTGAATTTGTTGAGCGACTAGCTGTTGGTTGGTTTGTTCCCAACCAGGGTTTCTTGTTGCTAATTCTTCCTTGCCGGCTGGTTGGCTACTTGATCTTCAAGATGGAGCCAGCCGGCGAGGGGGTAACTGCTTATATAATTCTGTAACTCGTTGGAAATCGTTTTTGTGACACACAGTGACCCATTTAGAAGAACTGACTGACTTCACCTTGGTATTGCGAATCAGAATCTTATTCTCGAAGTTGTGTCAGTGTAGACGATTTCCAAACTGATTCCAAGTTGACGAAGGCGTATCTTGCCTTTCCGATTCACCCTATCTTTCACATCTTCATCCGTTCCACTGGTCTGTGTTTGGAGCAATGCTTCCTAGACAAGTGAAGGAAGTAACCTTGAGCCATAATAAATGAAAGTTATATCTTTCAAAACTCTCATGTTGATGGTGACTGCTGCTGGTTGCTGTTGGTCTACTAGCTTGACATTTTTGGCCGGTCCCATGTCCGGATAAAGAGGGAGAGGGTTGAGGCTATCGACCCTACACCACCAAAGCTATCAAACTGCTAGAGAAACTTCAACGCACAAGAAATATATATTAACGAGATATTGAAGTAAATAAATTATCAGATTACCCTCATCATTAAAAAACATTAGCAAAACGTTGAGCTGGAAAGGTGGTCATCAGTAAATATTACTGTATAACATCATCAGACTTTATCACAGTAAAACATTTTATCCACAATGGTACTGTAACGGCAGACGACAAGGGCCAGGAAACAGATCGTTTATATGCGTTATTATTAGCATTATTGTTAGCAGAGAAGCATTGTCTTCTAATTGATTGTCTTCCTGTGTTGGGTGTTATTCTGTACTGCTTGTGACCATTTCTCAGAAAGCTGAGTCGTTTATCTATGAATCATCTTTGCACACACAAAGTCTGCTATGATTGGTTATTGACTTCCTCAGTGTTAAGCTTTGTTATCGTTGTTTTTCTCACAATCCCGATTCGGGACGTTATGTATGCATAAAAAATAATTAAGAAACATTCTAGAATTGTGAACGAGTGTTACAAACTAAAGAGAGAGGTGTAAAACCAACAATAAACTTATATAAGAGTCAAATAATTTAGTTATACTGAGGTCAGGGCAGGAATATAGGCAAAAGACAAAATTTGGATAGGAAATTACACTGTCAAAAAGAAAAATATAACTAAGATAACAAAATTAACAAAAGTAATTTAGTAATATAAAGCGTATCTAGAAAAAGCAGAAAAATTGAGCAGGGAATATCCTTTTCGATAAATTCCTCCTCTTCTTGCTCTACAATTATATATATCTGTGTGTTTATATACATGGAATATTCTAGACTAGTAGTCAATAACAATATTAGTGCGTTTTTTAAATAATATCCATTTGTTAAGTAGGATCACAATGGAATTACAGTTCATTAAAGATGCTTAAATTATTATAATAATAATAAAGATATAATAGCAAATAGAATATCAACTAAAATTCAGAGAGTTTCTACAAACAACTGAGAATCATTCAAACCTAGTTGGCCAAGCGGGTAAGGACAATGTCTGAACTTAGCTTCTTTTGGAGACGTAAGTTAGGCTTATTAGTATGGATCCCAACAGCCAGCTTCAGCAATATTCAGTAAACGAACTCTTAAGGCGAAGTTAAGATTACTTGGTAAGTATGCGTGGTAAATGACTTTGAAAGCTACCTCTTTGACATCAATCTTGTGTTCTGTGTGTATCCACAAGATGAGATAGATACATAGCGCTACGAATGGATTCTGTTGGTTCTTTACTTAACCAGGATGATGTTCAGAAATCTGACGATAAACAAGTCTTATATTACAAACCATGAAACTAACTGGCTCCACATGAACAGTCATATCGGTAGATACACAACATAAAGACAAGATTAACAACGGTTTTCCATAGAATACTTAAATTCAATTTCAGCCGTTTTGATGGCGATCGCTTCTGTGGTAATTTGGAACCTGGATGTGTCATGAATTTTTGTTATCTTAGAGAATTTTAATGCATCGATTTCATGACCTTTGTCTGACAGTTGTTGATCACTCACACTACTTAGGGACTTTACACCTTTTATCAGCCGCATTTTCCTTGGAATTAGCTCAGACTGTAATAATTATTGAATTCTGAGTGGAGCATAGAACTTTGACAACACGTCTCAACTTTGTCCTATTTCCTTCTGTCATCTCGTCATTTCCCAAATGGGAAGGGTTCCACTCGAACTATAGCCTGACAAGTGACGTTATCCGACGGTCTCCTCAGCGTATACAAATTCCGTGCCCATTTTCTTATGTATATTTGTTGAACGATGGGTCCCTGGTTAGTCTGATCCCAGAGTTTCTTGTTGCTAATTCTTTCTCCACGGCTGACTGACTGCATATTTCTGACCCATAAAGGCGAAATGACTGAATTCACATTTGCGTTGAAAATCCATTTTTTGTTCTTTATGCAGCAGAGTTCATGCAGAAAATTTTCAAACTGGTTTCAGGTTGGTGAAGGGTCTATCTTAGCTGGTTTTGACACCTTCATCCTTTCCGACTGCCTGTAATTGAAACAATGCTTCTTAGATAAATGATGAAAGTGACCTCTTTCAGATCTCTTATGCTGGCTGTGACAAGTACTGGTTGTTGTTCTTGATGGTGTGTGGTAATCTTCATCACCTCTGTCTTCTGTACGTTCGCTAAAAGTTTCCTCTGCGAGTTTGTTAGTTTTCGCCTGCAATTCTTTAAGTTTTTGTCATGCTTAACATAAATTCACGGTGAAATCCAGATATGTGGTTACATATCCCTAATTTTGTCTTTTGCATGTATTCTTGACCAGACCCCCAGTTTTGACCACTGTTCAATTAAACTATTTAGCTTTTACGTACACGCTTTATTGATTTTTAGCCTGTATTCAATTTGTAACATTCCTTACCAATCCTTAAATATTTGTTAATTATTCCTATACATCCTCAAGAATTTAAAAACGACTATTATTCCCTTCCATTATGCCACTTAATCACATGTTATCAGTGTACATCACATTTATGATGAGTAATAACTGCAGTATTTGTTTTCACTCCAGTTAAGATTTTCCTGTCGACTGATTGAACCGAAATGTCCGGCTTCTGTTGACATGGTGGCTTCTAGCATAGACTATTCGACAATGCCTGTTGATTAACTCTAAGTAATTTCAATGGATGACGACTAGCGGTGGAATTCTGTAGATGCGCATTCTTCCCTATTTGGAACTCATCCTTTGAATGTTTCTTCAT
>CALYDD020000059.1:0-35283 GCA_944472135.2 Trichobilharzia regenti | reverse complement strand
ACGTTGGAACTGTGAAAATTTGCACGCGTGTTCGCTGATATGCACCAGATATGCAAGGGTCGCCGAGCTGATCAAGCGGCATAGTGATACCCACGATTTCCACAATAGCCGAGGTTGTAATATGCCTATAGGTACATATAACCTGAGGAAGGGACCCATAATTAAAAATGAAAACACACGGGCTACTAGACGCGATACCACTATGTACCATATCAACGGAAATGTACACTCAAACCCTCGTAGTAGTTGCGTAAATCCCCATCGGCATAACGGGTAAAGATTAACCCCTGGTCCTTCTAGGTACACACACGAAATGTTTTAAAATTTAATTAATAATAACAGCTTGGTATTGTATTGTGGAGTCAGCAAATGTAAAACTACATTAAACAAAGCACGCACTATCCTCAAAACAAGCCAAAAACAGGGTACCATGGCCCTGTAAATTACAATGTGAACACTGAAACAGACTATCTTATGCAGAGAAATAATCCTAGATACCCACGTATTGAGGTCAGAAACCATTGTATGCAACAGGATTATTTTCGGCTGCAGCAAACAATAGCCCCCCTCGCAGAACAATTTGTCCAGGGAATAGTAAACACGCTAACAATGTCTCATCTGAGAATCCCTCCGAACATAACATAGGCAACCAGGAGTTAGGGATAGTAACAAGAAAACCTACTAACTATCCTCTCAACAACCCTGGTTTTCTGAAAATCATGCTTTTAAATGCTCGATCTCTCCTTAACAAAATAAATTCCCCTCGCAGCTTGGTATACATGGAGCGGCCAACACTGATTCTGGTAACTGAAACTTGGCTTACTACTGATATACCTGACACAAAGCTGATAATTGATAACTATAACATCCACAGGAGTGACAGAGTGGACAAAAGGGGATGCGGGTGTCTAATATATGCCTCTAAATCCACTAACTCCAATACCTTTACAAACCTAACTATCGACAAACTCCCAGAATCCAAGTGGATAAGCATCCACGCGAATGAAAACAAAATTCTTGTGGGTTGTATATACAGAGCCCCTAACAGTACCATAGCGACTGATACGGTTATCGGAGAAATACTAGAGATTGTACTTAAGCTAGAATTCGACTACAAACTAGTTTGTGGCGATTTTAACCTCCCTGGAGTGAACTGGGATACCTGCACTGGACCGAGAACCTACGAGGTGATCCTAGAAGCCATAGATGTAGGAGGATGGAAGCAGTGCGTACGCCTCCCAACACGACACAACAATATTCTCGAATTAATCCTCTGCCACAAAATAAAGTCGATCTCGATAGAGGTGGGGGATAAACTCGACAACAGTGATCACAGCATACCGTACTGCACCCTACCCTTACAACTAACAACTAAAAACACACCTAAGAGTTCCCCGGTTTACTATCAATATAGGGTCTATCGAAATGCCGACTGGGAATTCCTATCGACGCTCTTGAGAAGCTCTGACTGGGTGAATACCTCACCAATAATAACTTAGAAGTAATACTAAATACCTTCTACAAGACAATCAGTTCGGTAAGAGACACAATCGCACCCCTGAAATCTGCCCTAAAGACACCAACTCTGTTCATAGACCGCAAAACGCGAGTAAAACTAAGGAAACTAAAAAGGAAATTTTATTTATACAATGAATTTAGTGCATTACACCTGATACATGAAACATTTAAAAATCTTGAAGAGAGATAAAAATGAAGGCACAACTCTAGGAAAATAAAGCCCTAGGGGCACCTATAAAACTCAGGAACTTTGCAAGACCTTGCAAAAACGACTGAAGAAGGATGAAGACAACAATATCAGTCATTTAGAACATGAAGGTATAATTTATAACGATCTCAAGATCATTAGTGAACTCCTGAGTGAGTGGTTCCTCAATAACGCCAAAGCGCATCCGTCCCCAGTTCTCGACATAACCTGCAAAAATAACTACAAGTTAGGTGAAATCAACTTTAATATACAAAATATAGCATCGGCGGTAAGGACATTAAAAGCTAACAGTAGTTGTGGGATAGACGATATACCATCCGTCACATACAAAAACGGTGGTACGGATATGATAGTATTATTACTTAGAATATTTAATATCTCACTAGAGACTGGAGCCTACCCTGAAACTTGGAAAAAATGAGATATATTACCTAGGCATAAAGGAGGGCCCAAAACTAGTGTATTTAATTATAGGCCTATCAATATAGCACCTGTCATATCAAGGATCATGGAGAAAGTAATCAAAGACGAAATGTCAGACTACTTTCTAAAACATAAACTCATCAACCTTTTACAACACGGATTCCTCAAGAAAAGATCTAGCGTCACTTGCCATATAGACTTTTTCAACGAAGTCACCTATAGAAGAGATAGGAGAGAGCTAGCAATTATCCTCTATTTCGATATAAGGAAAGCCTTCGACAGAGTCCCACATAGTCTGGTAGTCAGCAGGCTATGGTCACTAGGGATACATAACCCCCTCTACAGTTGGATAAAATCATTTTTCTGTGACAGGAATCAGACAACTAAAGTTGGCTCAATGACCTCCAGACCTAGACCGATCAGCAGTGATGTCATTCAGGGGAGTGTATTAGGACCCCTTGTTTTCATTATATACATAAACAGTATATGTGAATGTTTTAGTATAGGCAAGCCAATACTGTATGCAGATGACTTAAAGGTGACATATACCTGCACAAATACAGATATCGGCACAACTATGAACTCCATACATGAAGAATTAGCAAAAATGGATAGATGGTGTGACAACTAGAGACATGAGTTTAATGCTGAAAAGTGAAGATGCCTCTGCATAGGCTGTTGCAACCTCTATACGGGAGCTTATCTTCACCCACTTCCTTTGCAGTCGAGTAGGTAGGCGTCTTGCTATTACTTCTAGTATAAAACTCGAGTTGAGGTCACTCATGCAATTCATCGAAACCAATGCATTGTTATAAATCAGCAAATTATCCAAAAACTCATTCAGTGCCTTGGAGTCATCTTGTAATTGACCACCATTACCCTTAACAGCCTCGAATAATTTCCTTACAATCATCGAAGGTCTTCCAAACCTTTGACGTAGTATGCTCATAGTCTCGTAGTAGCCCTCTTTTGGCTTCATAAACTTACAACACTGTATAGCTCTTGCAGCAATTCCAGTCCAATACCTCATCAAATAGATTAACTTCAATTCATCATTTAATAGAAAACTACTCAGCATGATCTCAAACTCCTTTACAAATTGTAAATAATCAGCCGGGTTTCCATCGAAACACCGTGGTTCAAATTTAGGGAGTTTGATATTCCTCTTATCCCTAGACGACAAAACATTACCATCAACCATATCATGCTTAACATCAAATACATCGTTACATGTAACAGACAAGTCAACATGACTTACTTTCCTGTTTGCTTCCAAGACGCTCTGTCCATTCTTTGACCTGGGCATCACTGAACGTAACCAAAATTCCAGAAAAGTTCCAGAAAACGCTTGTTCAAAGAAGACTTGGCCGGCACCAAGAAAGACAGACGGAGACTATCCAAACTGTAAGAAACTGTCACTGTCAATGTAGTCGAAGGTTGAACGATCAATTCATGGTTGTTTGCTCAAACCCAACTTCCCTATATTTTCGCGGAGGCATCAATACGACAGTCATCGTCTCATCGGTCGCTGTTCAGAAAGAAGATCAAATACCGTCAGAAGTAATATCGTGATTTATTATTGTAATATTTGTTCATAGAACTTAGTTATTACGATGGTTATATGTTGGTGTTAGAATAAAGAATTCTCGAGTCGCCAATCGGTGTTTTGGTTTTTTGCGTCCGTTAGTACTAAGCGTTTCTGAAAGGCTTCGAGGGACAGCGAGAGGCCCAGCGTAGCAAGAGCTGTGCATTAACGGTTTATGAGACGTGGCTGACACGCACTGTTTGCCGTACGTTCGAAATTGGTGACATTTTTGCACGTGTTTGCTCTGAAATTTATTTACTGCTTATTGTCATATAATTCTTGAAATTATGGTCCAAATCTCTAAAAAACGTGTTCGTAGAAACACAATTGTTTTAGATAGTGGCTTAAATTCGGTTATAACTGCATTACCGCCTGGTAATACAGTATCAACTACTAGCTCTCAAAATGGTTTGAGTGCAGATCTCACTCCTGTGATACAGGTGAAAGATGTTCTGTTAGAGAACTCTGAGTTCTGTAAACTAAACCTCCTTTTGAAAGATATGCAGAGGCAAGTAAGTGAAATTCAGAAAAAATTAGATCAGTTTGATAGTATGTCACTGCCAATCTCAAATACCACGGAGAGCCGTTCTGATATTGGCCAGGTTAAGTGTTTACTGGATGTAACTCAAAATAAGCTTTTGAATTTAGACCCAATAGCCTGTCTTTTAGAAAGGCATCCTAAAATATCTCCAGACAACCTAAATAAAGCTGAAAATCTGATTGACTGCTTGGCTACGGAGGTGATGAAGCGTATAACCTCTTCTCACCAAGCTATAGTTTACAACGTCCCAGATTCTCTGCCCCTGAAAACTGTAAGACACAAAATCCTGATTTGTTGCGGCATGGCTAGTGTTCCATGTGAATGCAAACGACTTCGTAAAAAGTCTAACCAGGCTAATTGCCCAATCATTTTTAAATTCAGTAATTCCCTTGATGCTAGTAAGTTTACTAAATGTCAGGATCACTTAAGACTGAATAGCAGTTATAAGTCTATAACCGTAGCTCAGGATAAAACACCGTGTCAGCGCAGAATAATGCGTAGTAATAACCTGGTCACCTCCTCTAGCTTTGATTTACCAAATAAGGATCGTGCACAGCAACAGACACCTAGTGCTGAAACTAGCATTCAGCAAACTACACAACAACCACACCTGCCAATGGAACTAGGAACTGATTTAGATACCAGTACCCCTGTAAATAAAGCCTCATCGAAAGATGTTAAAATGACTAGAACTTCTGCAAGTTGTTCTAAGAAATTTCCCCCCAAACGTAGTAACCTCACCACGATGAACAAATTTCGCAGGGTTGAGACTAATGATGGGGAAGAATACTTTGTATTCAATAAGCCTGCTGAGAGTAAGAATGCCAACAAACCATCACTTGTTACGAAAAACTCCTCTCGAAACATAAGTATATCTGGAGGTGTTCCGCATGCTCCACCTTATAGAAAGTCAGGCTCCAAGACTCCTAAAGTCTTGCAGCCAAAGCACCTTCCTTCACAATTCCCTTTAAGTTATAAAAACAACCCGAAGGTGTATACCGGTATGACGAATAGCAGTTGGATGGGTAGACCTTTGATGCTATGCCTTTTAACCGTCAACCTAGGCCCAACCTGTACTACCCTTATATCCAGGAACACATGGTAAATTTTCCAGGTGTCCCGAATCACTGGTACGACCCATGGCACCTAGGACCACCTCATTGCACACCAACCCGATGTACAGACACCCAGTCCGACCTCCTTTTCATTCATAAATTCTTGCGGTGCTGACGCACAAATAGATTTAGGTTATGGTGACATTTTAAGCCAGTTTGTAGTATCCCGTGACTTATTCACGATATTGCTAATTAATGCACGTTCCTTAATCAATAAGATATCTGAACTAAGGACATTATTATTAGTCGCCAAGCCTACTGTAGCTCTGATTACTGAGTCATGGTGCTCATCCTCTGTACTTGATGTGCATATAGGTATCGATGATTACACTGTACACCGTGCAAACAGAGATTGCAAGCGTGGTGGAGGATGTCTCATATATATACATAGCTCATTTGTAGTCAGTAAGGTGGAAGATGAAACAATGAATAATGTACCTGACTCACTCTGGGTTGTCTTACATGGAGATAAGTACAAACTTCTCATAGGCTGTGTTTATCGAGCACCAAGCTCAACAAAAGAAACTGATGCGTTATTAGCTAAATCGTTTGCACACGCATCCTCGTTTAGTGCTAATTACAAAATAATTGCAGGGGACTTCAATCTTCCAGAAGTCAATTGGCTAACTAGTTCCGGCCCCCAACGCTTCGACGAATTACTTGCCACTATAGACTGTTATGGATGGCAACAACACGTCCAGACACCTACTCGTGGTGACAACATGTTGGACCTTGTTTTTTGTCATGACACAATCCCAGTATCCACTATGTTGGTAATAGATTTTCCAGTAGTGACCATAGAATGGTACTCTGCTCTCTGCCTTTCTCACCACTAAATACAGGAAACAAACAAGACTCAGGAAGCACAATATGTCGTAGTTACAAATATACAGACTGGGGATTAGTCCAAGAACTTATTCGACTCTGTCAATGGGATGACTATTTTACCACTGACTCCCTGGAGGCCTTAGTAACCCTGTTTTACAGGAATGTTACCCTTTGTCTAGATACAGTTGCTCCAAAGAAAATAGTGAAATTAAGTAGACACCGAACTGAATATATTCCAAGGGCACACCGTAATAAGTTAAGGAAGCTGAAGAAACAGTACTATTCCACTAAGGACATATCACTATTGCTCTCAATCCACGAGTCTCTTGAATCTATCAAGCGCCTACGCTCTCAAAAGGACCTCGACGAAGAGTTAACGGCACTTGAAAGTACCTCCAAAGTTTATAACTTAACGGCACTTCTTAAAAAACGAATGCAGTCGGCGAGGGAAATCCCATACTTACTTCACGACAAAGTAATCTACAATGAACCTGCCACTATCTGTGAACTTTCAGTGATTGGTTTGCAAACTTTAGTTTAGAAACACATATGCCTGGTGAAACCGCTCCCCTTACTATCTCTTCCCTTGAAAGCATTGTGTTCACTAATCAGTTAATAGTACAAGCAATTAAAAGCCTTAAACCTTCCACTAGTACGGGACCGGATGGCCTCGCTTCGATAATTTTCAAAAACAGTGGGTGTGATATACCCTGTTACTTCTTAAATTCTTCTCAATATCTATGGACACTGGCACTTACCCTAGTGAGTGGAAAACTAGCTTCATAATTCCACATTACAAATCTGGTGATAGGGCAAACGTCCGCAATTACAGACCCATAAATATAACCCCAGTTATCTCACGAATCATGGAGAAAGTTGTAAAAGATCAATTGTCAGACTACCTAATTAGGGAAGATCTTGTTACAAGGTCTCAACACGGATTTCTCAAAAATAGATCCTGCGTTACTTGCCACTTCGACTTTTTCAACTGCATCACTAGTAGTCGCGAAGCACGTAAGCTAGTCGTTGTTCTCTACTTCGATATATCTAGGGCATTTGACATGGTATCTCACAGTATTCTCTTTGAGAAGCTGTACTCTTGTGGAATTCGCAACCCATTACTGAACTGGTTAAAATCATTTCTAAGCAACAGGGTACAAATAACCAAAGTTGGATCTGTATTGTCTCATCCTAGGCAGATCTCAAGTGGGGTCGTGCAAGGTAGTGTCCTAGGTCCACTTTTATTCACAGTCTACATTAACAGCATTTGCAAGTGCTTCACCTCAGGTAAACCATTCCTATATGCTGACGACCTCAAAGTCGTCTACTCCTGCTACACTCATGAATTAAGCGATATGGTTACTAAAATACATCTTGAACTAAGTAGCCTTGCAACGTGGTGTGCTGAATCCTGTCTAAATTTTAACATTGACAAATGCGGCTGGATTTGTATCGGCAACAGTAACCTTGATCTAACTCTTGAAATAAATGGGCGAAAACTAGCTAAGCTCAACTCAGTCGTAGATCTCGGTATTAGATACTCTAGTAACCTAACGTTCGCTGAACAGACTGATTATGCCAGACGTAAAACGCGAAGGCTGATAGGATGCATAACACGCAATTTCTTTTGTTGTGAAACTAGGGTTTTATTATACAAAGTATGTGTCCGACCTATCTTAGAATACTGCCCGTTTATTCTTAGCGGACTAAGACAAAATGACAAGCTTAAATTAGAGGGAGTGCAACGGCAGTTTACCTCAAGAACTCTTGGTTTAGAAAGTGGTCTGGAATACCATGAGCGATGCGAAGACTAAGATTAGAACCCCTCTGGAAAAGACGCCTTAAGCTAAACCTTATCTTTTACTATAAGCTAACTAATCTTCTCTTGCATTCCTCCGAGCCAATAACTAAACCTACCGCTGTCATCAGTTACAATCTTAGAAATCATCACAACCTAGCTGCTATGGAGCACTGTCAGACTTACGTGCGGTACAACTTCTTCTTAAATAAGTTTTCAGTCATTTGGAATAGACTACCAGCTAATGTGCGCGATGCAAACACACTTCCAGTGTTCATCTCCTCAGTCACCAGACTGCTCAAAGATGACAATGCACTTTTGCGCCTGACTCTTACACCTTCTTTTTCACCCTACATAGATATTTTAAGTTCTTTAAACGTGTAGTTACAACAAACTACAATTATAAATTTTAATATTATTGGAACTAGATGATTAACATTTCTACACAGGACAGTAATATTAGTTCACACATAATATAAAAGTTAGCATAACGGGACTAGTTAGTTTGTGTACCAAAATAACCACAGTTACTAAACAGAATATATATGTATATATTTATTAATCACTCCTTAAGGACTCCCGTTGCTTTCTTTTGCGTTGCTGTTGTTTGTCTTCTTTTTTCTCTCACCATTTCAGCTTCCATTTGACTTTTTGAATGAGAATGAATAATGTGGATATTTGACCATTTACAATGACAAATGATCTGCAAACATTATTGGTCCCGTATCTTTCAGTTGCCTGGTTAATAACGAATTAACTTTCTCCACGACGCAACCTGGATTACATTTGTGGAATATACTCTTATACCAATGGAAAAGTATCAATTTGTAATACAACGTCACGATTGTAGCTTATAACATAACTGATCGTATCTGTAAAAATAGCTTCCTTATTACCCAATTTGGATATAAATCAAATCAAAAATAAGATTCGGATTTGTACACACCCAAGTTATATTGAGGAATTACTTCAAGCTTTATTTTTTCCCAAGTATTTTTAATCCATCCAAAACTTACTTGGGTTTTTTTGTTAATGCGAAGTCAATATTCCTATATTTCATGATGTGCTCCATTGAATGACTGGTTATCATATTGTTCCCACAGACCTAAGACAAAAACGCCAGCAACCATGTAACTTAACCATAAACCAAATTTATGAAATTTAAATAATGCTTATCCATGCCTGTATATTTGGTGTGTCCTACACAAGTAGGAAAAAATGTGTATTTTATTAAAACATTATTATTAATTATGATTGCTAATCGTATATGTAATTTATCATATTGATGATGCCTGTAAACTGGCGTCTCTCATGTACAAAATGAGAATATACTATTATTATTATTATTAAAACTAAGTCACACTAAGGGTACAGTAGCTATCGAACAATGTGAAACAGCCACCAGGCAAAAGTTTTACTTGATTAAGTATGCACAGATATGGAATAAACTACCAATGGACATGCGCCAAGCAAGTTCATTGGATTCCTTCAAAAAAGTGCTTAACGACAAACGACAAGAGTTTGCGAACGATAGTTGTTCTAGTTCCTATCTGAGAGCCTCCGAAATTATAGGTCGATTTAATGTATAAGCTTAAATACTACACCTGTTGTTTTTTGCCTCTATTTATAATTTTAGATAAAACATTAACAATTAAGATACTTACCCTCAAACAGACAAAAAATTTCGTTTGTAAAACTTCTACCCAACACAATAAGTGGAATAAAATGGACGTAAACCGACAACATGAAATAGATATAACTCACCACAACATCACATGGACAGATGTACGCTCGTTGGGCACCATATAAACCTCACCAACTACAACCCAACATTCCTGAGATAATGTGATGAACTTATATCCATAATGTTGCTGAGCAGTTAATAGTCTCAACTCCAGTGGAAACAGCTGAAATTCAAAAGCCTTCTTCAAGAGAAGTAAATACCCACAAACAGTAGAAATCCATTAATTAATGCGTCTAAAGCCTTTGTATTTTACTCCCAACAATGACATTGCAGATCAAATGAGATAAACATATCACTGATTTCAAAATGACACATCAATGAACTATAATTCAAGGATTCTGCACACAACAAAGCTATGTATGAAAATTGACTTCAAGCTTTATTTTTTTTCCAGGCACTTATAACCCATCCATCAAAGACCTGGTTTTTTGTTAATGAGAAGAAAATACTTCTGTATTTCCTGATGTGTTGCACTCACTGGCAATCTAGTAGATTTTATCATTTGTGTACAGAAATGATTGTACATAAGTGAAAAGTTTGTTTTATACTACTGGCATTAACATTTATCAAGTGTATTTATAATTTCCAGCGTACATGTAAAACATATTATGCTATCGACTGTAAATTGTGACTGAATAATATGGTTCTATTTCTGTAACAATTTGATGATGCCTCTAGACTGATGTCCCTAATGTACTGTACTATGAGAATAAATTTATTCATAATAGTTACCCATTTTCATATAATTTTCTAAAATTCATAATGTTAAAGCTATGTAGCATTTTTTCATTGTATAGTTGATGAGTCACTTTGCAATGTGTAACGGACATTATATTAAATTGGCCGCTAAAATTTAGCATAACAAGTTCTGCTAACCAGTTGCTTTTCTCAGGACCACATCACATAACTTTGTCACTAATTGTTCCATTACTTAAAATGATTAAAATATTTATGCAGCAAATGTTTTCTTGCTTGACCACGCTTGTTTCCCTTATAACACTCAATTATTGAGCCGATTGTATTCTTTGATAATACGAATTATAATATTGATTATACTCTTATCATATATATATGATTTATTTTATTTTTGATTACAGCTTGATTTCACACCATATTTTGGTGGTAGTATGGAATTTTCAGCATGGATATCGGTAGCCCAAATTTTGCAGGCTGACCATAGATATCAGGTGTGCGTCGGTAGGTGATCGAACCTCGGAGCATGTGCATGGTCGGTGAGAGTCCTAACCACTGTGCCACCAACGGCTCCCTGTAGACTAGCTACCCTTCTTCAGTATACACACACTGCAGTATTGTTAACCAAATGCTAAAATTTTGTTGGTTTTGTTAATATCTTTTTATAATATGTTAAGACATACAACTTTGCAATGTCGAATGTTTACTATATATAAGACTGTCATGATAATTTAGTACACTAAGTCCTGTCAACCGACCTTACCTTCAGTTCATATTACCTACATTGAACGCTTGCTATAGTGCTCTGCTGAATCTTGCTCCAATATTCACAAAACCTATTCTTTTTACTCTTTAAGGTTTTGACTTCTTATAAAGTAATCGTTCATTGGGACGCATGCACACATATATAATATGCTCAAAAAGATGTACGTGGAGACCTATTGAAAGCACTCATTAAGAAAGCTGGGGAGATGGAATTATGAGGTACGAAAATGTCTGGTACCAGCAATATATTTGCTGTAGCTATAATAATCATAGTCTCAGAGCCTCACATCAAAAAAGGAGGGAAGGTGGCGCTAGCTGATCAGTAGATATGGTGGTGGTCACTAAGGTGAATCGCTCCATTCTGCAGGAGCAGCAATATGTAATGCAACAGCTCAAGTTTTTTCTGATTTTTCTGAGAGTTTAGATCTTTATCTTGAAAAAGATAATGATGGACGCCTAGACAGATCATGCTTCTGGCTTTAAATATGTGCCATTCGCCCTGCCTATTCTTGAGATTCTACTCTCAAACCTGCATGGAAGTTCTAGGCAGAAAGAAAAGACAGGACAAACAGTGGCTCACTACGGACACTTGGAAACTAATAGAAGAGAGAAGGATAGTGAAACAAAAGATTATCCAGTGCACCGAAGAGCAACAAAAAAAGGGATTGAATGCAAGCTACAATACACTGAACAGAAGAGTAAAGAAGAGTGCCCGTGAAGACAAAAGAAAATATTATGAAACCATGGTAAGTGAAGCAGAACAAGCTGCAGGCAAAGGAGACCTCGCCACACTCTACCAAACAACTGGGAACCTATCGGGAAAAAGTTCGACACAGATAAAGCCAGTAAAGGATGACAATGGAAAGTCAATCGCCAAAGAGGTGGAACAAAGAAAACACTGGGCTGAACACTTCGAAAGACTCCTAAATCGACTGCCACCTACAACGTGCCCAAGGATACCAACAACAGAAGCAGAACTACAAGTGAACATCGACCCCCCGACGAAATCAGAGGTCCTGAATGCAATCAAAATGTTAAAAGCCGGAAAAGCAGCAGGACCAGATGGAATCCCGGCAGAAGCATTAGAAATGTACCCAGAGACAATTGAGTGACCTCAACTCGAGTTCAGTCCTGGAGGTAACAGCGAGTCGCTTACCTACTCGACTACAAAGGAAGTGGGTGAAGATAAGCTCTCGTATAGAGGATGAAGGTATTGATCCTAAATTCGATGACATTCTGAGACTTGTAAAAGATAGCGTCAATCAATCGATGAGCAAGTTTGCTAGTATATCGCATCTCACCTCTAGAATAGAGCAGTCTGAGAGCAAAATGCAATCATTTATGACGAAAGGGTCTCAGAGAAACGGATATCGAGGAAGCTCTATGGTGTCTAGTAGTCAATATAAACTTAATGAGTGTAGCAGGTTTCGTGGTACGTACTCAACAGATAGGTTACAAGTTGTGATACAGACACAGTTGTGTTTAACGCGTTTGCAAGAAGTGCATACAAAGGTGAACTGTGAACCAGTGAGCAAGTTCAATGAAAGCTGAACGTGATATCAAGGTCTGGCTCCGAATTGTGTGACGATAACGGTGCGTTGAAGAAGTCTGTAGTTGTAACTGGTAGGCCATTGTTGAATAGAGTGTCATAGAGGAGAGTTACAGTCTCAAAATGCAGTTCTGACTCCACAAGTTTACAAGGTATTACTAGTCAGAGTGAAGATATTAAACCTTTAAGGATTTGTGAGGAGGAACCAAAATTGTCTACTTCTGTTATTAAAGAGTTTGAAAATGATGAAATTGACGGTAAAGTGAATATTCGTGGTAATGATCATGATAGTGCAGATTTGTCTTCGGTTGATCATGATGAGATGAGGGATATGCCTACTACTGCTAAGTTGAACAGAGGTAAAACTATTTGGCGGTACGTTCGAAATTGGTGACATTTTTGCACGTGTTCTCTCTGAAATTTATTTACTGCTTATTGTATTACATTTCTTGAAATTATGGTCGAAATCTCTAGAAAACATGTTCGTAGAAACACAGTTGTTATAGATAGTGGCTGAAATTCGGTTATAACTGCATTACCGCCTGGCAATACAGTATCAACTACTATCTCTCAAAATCGTTTGAGTGCAGATCTC
Source organism: Trichobilharzia regenti (assembly GCA_944472135.2). Classification (NCBI taxonomy): domain Eukaryota; kingdom Metazoa; phylum Platyhelminthes; class Trematoda; order Strigeidida; family Schistosomatidae; genus Trichobilharzia; species Trichobilharzia regenti. The sequence continues at coordinate 21,921 of CALYDD020000059.1, read as the reverse complement.
ACTCCTGTGATACAGGTGAAAGATGTTCTGTTAGAGAACTCTGAGTTCTATAAACTAAACCTCTTTTTGAAAGATATGCAGAGGCAAGTTAGTGAAATTCAGAAAAAATTAGATCAGTTTGATAGTACGTCACTGCCAATCTCAAATACCACGGAGAGCCGTTCTGATATTGGCCAGGTTAAGTATTTACTGGATGTAACTCAAAACAAGCTTTCGGATTTAGACCCAATAGCCTGTCTGTTAAAACAACATCCTAAAATATCTCCAGACAACCTGAATAAAGCTGAAAATCTGATTGACTGCTTGGCTACGGAGGTGATGAAGCGTATAACCTCTTCTCACCAAGCTATAGTTTACAACGTCCCAGATTCTCTGCCCCTGAAAACTGTAAGACACAAAATCCTGATTTGTTGCGGCATGGCTAGTGTTCCATGTGAATGCAAACGACTTCGTAAAAAGTCTAACCAGGCTAATTGCCCAATCATTTTTAAATTCAGTAATTCCCTTGATGCTACTAAGTTTACTAAATGTCAGGATCACTTAAGACTGAATAGCAGTTATAAGTCTATAACCGTAGCTCAGGATAAAACACCGTGTCAGCGCAGAATAATGAGTAGAAATCACCTGGTCACCTCCTCTAGCTTTGATTTACCAAATAAGGATCGTGCACAGCAACAGACACCTCTGTCCAGAAACAAATATTCATAAAACCGACAGGTATAAAAGCCGTAAAACAGAACCCGAACCTCGCAGCTACCTGTCCAAAAAAGTTAACCGTCTCACCACTATAAACCAAAAGATTGATATACCTAACCATAGGACTTCGAATAGTTGTGACTTAAATTGAAACAATTCGAGTCAGCTTAGAGGAGTGTTCTCAAACCGTGAGCATCTGAATTAGTGTGTGACATTAGTCTCTTATTCTGCATTGTCTTTCTGGACGAACTGAAAGCCCCATTATTCAACTTCCTGGAATTGAGACTACTTGGATTGGTGAATACTGGGTGTGATGTACTGCGGTTGGTCACCGGCGTACAGGGATCGTTATCACAGGAGTCTAGATCTAGGGTAGATTTCCTTCTTAGTCTACGGTTATACACTGAACTATTTTTCGACCTTATATTTTCATTTGAACAAGGCATTAAGAAGACAAATTTCGCGAGATGATATCATTTCGTAGTTTCTTTACAACCGCTTTACAACTAACATGGTTAACAATGATAAAATAAAGTTCATGAAAATTACTCAGTTAAATAAAAACAAAAGTACATACTAATGACCAATCATATTAAGATAGGTCATGCAGTCCAGGGTAGGCGAAGATTGAAGTCTATTGATTTTTGTACACACAGTTTAGGCTGTATGTGATTAATCCAAAGTGCTTCCATCACCTTCAAGAACCTTGAATTAGAGTAATAATAGTAAATCTATTGAAAAATTCCTTACTCTATTTAATCATATCCATCCAAATATTCGAGTGACCTCCGGACTAGAATCCAATAACAAACTAGGTTTCCTGGATATTACTATGACTAGGAGAAATGATGGAACGATTCAGCGCTCTATTTTTCGTAAACAGACGTGGAGTGGACAATATCTTCATTTTACTAGCTTTTTTCCTATCCAGCATAAACGTTCCCTGGTGAAATGCTTGTTCTCAAGGGCTCGAAAAATATGCACGAGTGACACATTGATGGATGAGCTTCGACATATACATTCAGTTTTACTAGCCAATGGTTATCCAGAAAACTTCATCAATTGTCACGGTAAGGATAGACCACATCTTGAAAAGAAAGCTTCTGTACCAAAGAAAGCTATCTTTATTAATCTACCATTCAAGGGCGACCAGATTATGCAGTTGACAGCTCAAAGACTTCGGTCAGCCATCAAACGCACATTCTACGCCACCGCATCTCTTTTTCTCACTTGCCAAACATTTTCGATCCCTGTACCTACGATTAAAGGACGAAATTCTGTGGACTCTACTTCAAACTGTATCTACAAGTTCACCTGCAGTTGCGGTGACACCTATATAGGTAGAACTAACAGAATGTTCCAATGTCGTTGAAAAGAACATGTTCCAAAATGGCTAGTAAATCATATCGAAAATTCCAACGCGATTAATCTTAGTAGAAATCCAGCATCATCCATTGCAAAACACTTATTAATGTCTGGTCACAAAATCAATATTAATGACTGTTTCACAATTATTTCACATAACTCTAATTCAAGGTTCTTGAAGGTGATGGAAGCACTTTGGATTAGTCACATACAGCCTAAACTGTGTGTACAAAAATCAATAGACTTCAATCTTCGCCTACCCTGGACTGCATGACCTATCTTAATATGATTGGTCATTAGTATGTACTTTTGTTTTTATTTAACTGAGTAATTTTCATGAACTTTATTTTATCATTGTTAACCATGTTAGTTGTAAAGCGGTTGTAAAGAAACTACGAAATGATATCATCTCGCGAAATTTGTCTTCTTAATGCCTTATTCAAATTTATCAAAGGCACTAATGTTTCAAATTTATTAAATTTAAATAATGCTTATCCATGCATGTGCATTTGGTGTGTCCTACACAGGTAGGAAAAATATGTATTTTATTAAATCATTATTATTAGGTGTGATTGCTAATAGTCTATGTGATTTATCATATTGATGATGCATGTAAACTGGCGTCCGTCGTGTACAAAATGAGAATATATTATTATTATTAACTGACTGACCACATTGTTATTATTACTTATTATCAATATGTCATCATGTTGTTAATAGTATGATCACCTTGATTATTATCCACTAGTTTATAGACTTGATGAGGAGTTACGGAAAAGACTCGTTCGATTGAATTAGGTTCTCCAGTTTTAGTAATGCGAGTAGTTAGATTAGTATCTTTATGTTCGTGTGCTTTGAGTCCTGCTCTGTCTCGGAACATTCCACCTAATTTTGATTTTCACTCTCTGAGTTGAACTCACCAGTAGGTTTCGGGATTCACATAATAGGTTGTCTGTCATAATATGACTCTACCACTCATTCATGATATGTATAAATTGACTCTGTTCTTCGATCTTGTATTTTGTCTCTAGTCACTCCTTATTTCCAATCGAAATATTGACTATACTCCCCTCACTTGTCCAATTGTACTGCGAATAGTCAGGCTTTCAACACTGAATAATTTGTCTACTCACATCATCCTCGGAAGTGTGTTGTCTAAACTTTCTATCTGTGACTGCAAGCCACCGTGAAAAGTGTGTTCATGCATTTTGTAACTTATAATTTGATTTAGTTGAGTGTGTTCGCAGCTGCATAGAATCCAGAAAACTAAGAGAATTCGTATTATCCTGCAAATGTGTTCGTTATTTCTCTGTTCAAACTAACAATGAGAAATGATTGTAAGACAGGACTAAGTTGTAATGCGGGGAAAACTACAGTCACAGGTGAATATTCCCGTCACGTCATCTCTAATATGACTATAACATTTTACGCACACCGCCATTATTGAACATTGTAGGGAGAAGTCAAAGTGATGTCAAAATATCATTATTATTGTTATTGTTAGTATTATTTTTACAATTATCACTACTACTACTGCTATTATTATTACGACTACATATCACTAGTAAAGTCTAATCAAGTGAAAGAGGAAGGAAGAAGCATGTCGTCTTCAAATGATTCGTGAAGACAGTCGAATACATATGTTCATCTGACATGGATTACGGTAGTAAACGTCCTGTCAGTGAGTGGTATGCATCCTTCAGGAACAGAAGAAAGAATGTGAAAATGATGGATGAATGAGCAGTTTAAATAGAGTCGAGGACGATACTGAAGGAATAACAAACGCTTCATAAAGTGAATCAACCACTAATTTTCGACATTTTCAGTCTCAAATGACTGAATCACTCGAATCGATTGTACTCCAGTTGATATGCTGGATCATACATATCCTTCTTGCATTCAAACGTGAGCAAGACGTGTATTAAGCACCTCAGTTAAAAGCATCATACCAATTAACTGCCACAACAATCAGTCCGAAGGAAGCCGAAGCTTCCCATCTAACTATGATACCAATTCTGGAAATTTTCACTACACAATGTTTAGTTACTCATTAAAAGTGAACATATCATCCACTTGTCTCTAAACACAAACACGATATTATTCAATAGGACATGAGATGTGGCGATGGAGGGTACACGATAAGTAGACTAGTTTTCGTCAAAGGGATTGTGTGGATTGATTCTGGTACATAAACTCACCCTCATATTCGTCTTCACATTCTCATAGATTGCTCTCCTTTCTATAAGCAGAAGATGCAGTTAGTCGTCAAAAAGGCTCACTTGATATTTAAACTTAAACAGGCGCATGTGAGAAAATAGATAAAATGTTGTACGTCTACCGTTTCTAATCATGGAGAAAAGTATCTGCGAAGTACGCGAGAAATCTGAGTGTGAGATGCTATCTCACCTGCGACTCAACGTTTATGACATACTAGACTGTTGTAAGCGCCTTGCACAATACTCGATTCCAAATTTTTCAGCTTACCATAAAGTATCACCGACAGGTGTTTGACATAGCTGAGATTTGTTACCCGCTGAGTCAATTCATTTATCTCTGGAAAGGAAAGCAAATTGGAAGCACATATCACGGATAGGCATGATGATTTGTGTGGACAGATGAGGACGCAGGGAGGCATTGCTTATTCGGAAGACGGTAACATTGGGCGAAACAGTGTTTACTTCCCAATTAAACCCCACTCAGCACACTGAACACATACATACATATATACGCCACAGGTTTTCCAGTAGCCAGTGGACGGTTTTCAATATCTGGCATAGTTACCTACATATTGAAGATGAATCAAATGGCCAGAGAAAATTAGCAACAAGAATTTCGAGGAACCTACCAACCTACTAGGAACCTACTGATCAACAAATACGCTGGAGAAAATGGAGGTGCATCTGACACGCGCTGAGGAGGCCATCGGTTTACATCGCTCACCAGGTCATCGCTAGAGCAGCACCTGTGTGGGAATCGAGATGTGCTGCTGAAGCCCTAAGTCCCACTTGAAACTCAAGGGAACAATAATATCATCGGTAATACAATCCTAGAAATACAGTCAATGGAAATTGCTCTGGAAGAAGAATCATCAGGGTATTTGTAAGTAAGTAGACTTTCTCTTCATACAGAGAAGCTTCATCGTTTACGATAAACGCAATATGACAGTCACTGTCAATTGTTATTGAGTCGAATAAATTGACAAACATCCGTCTGTGAAATACGAAGGATAAAAGTGTTGGAACAATCTTTCACAAAGCAATGACATGTTTCGAATTACCTTCAGTGCGATTAACCGACAGAAGACTATCACATTCACTTAAATCCGGCTGTTGTCCGATACCTATTCAAGAAGAAAGGATAGTATTGACAGTATTTCGTCGGCTACAATGAACATGGTGTGTTCAGTATTACTGATCACCAGTATTCTGTGATTTGACTTACGGCTTGGACCGGCTGAAATACACAGATGTCAACACATATAAACATATTACTCGTTTATCATAACATCGGAAATAATGTGTACGTGTAGGTTGTGAATTTCGCCAACCTGTTGATGAAGTGAAAGTGATTCTTGTTGAGTAAGCAATTAGTTCCAGATCATCAGAGAGAGAGAAACCTGAAGTTTTGAATCTTCATAGGGATTGACCATAAGTCAATGAAATGTCCATCTACGGATTACGTGATATACGCACTGTTCCCGACAGGCATCCAGTTTGAAGCGGTCACTTGTCAGGTGACAATAGGCCCACATAGACCAACATCGAATGACCTTGGCGGCCTGTTTGAATATTTTTGGGCTACCACATTCCATGTACATTTTGCATCTATTTACTCGTATTTTATTGGTATTTACATATCACATTATGCATTCTAATCGTATTATCTACCCTCGGGATTTTATAAAACGTTTTAAACCCAAAAACTTTCATATTTGCAATAAACTCAAGAAAAAGCACCATGGAGGTTGGCAGCGTGCCTTAAAATCTACACCCATACATCACACCACTGTTCCAGTTATCATTAGTACCAACTGCCGGTCCCTGCCTAACAAAATTCTGGATTTTCAGTCTCTGTTGTCTTCTAGTACCTACCACAATACTGGTATAGTCACTCTGCAAGAAACCTGGCTCCATGACTCATACGATGACAATATTGTGTCTCTAAACAATTTCAATGTTTTTCGACAAGACCGTATTTGTTCCAAGAAAAAGTGTGGTGGAGGTGTTGCAACTTTTATTCACTCAAAATGGTCCATTTCAAACAAAGTTTGTTTCAAATTCTCGAATGACTTCATTGATTGCATCACTGTGAGATGTCGCCCGAAACACATTTCAAAATACAAATTCATTTATATTTCTAATGTTTATGTCTCTCCTGGCTGTACCATATTGGATTTATCTATGTTCGCCGATGAATTCACCGCTTTTGCTGCAGCTTGCTTCGAGAACTCTTTATCAATAGTAACAGGTGATTTTAATTCATGTGATCACTCCTTCCTTATATCACTTGGTCATGACAATATTGTCAACTTTGCCACCCGTCTTGGTAAAAAATTGGACCTGGTATTTATCAATGATGTTGGTATATATGAAGCTCGCAAACGTGCTCCTCTACTTAATTCTGACCACTGCATCATACGTGTGCTGCCTAAAATATATTCCAAATCACACAAAGTTGTCCTCTCTCACCTCTGCAGTAAAGTTCAACGGAGATGCTACTCAAAAGACAACCTAGACAAGCTCAGATGCATGTTGAAAGACACTAACTGGGACTTATTTACAGAACAAACATTAGATGAAACAATCACAAACACTACTGATTATCTTAAATTCTGTTTCGAAATATGTTGTCCTAAAGAAACATTATTCATCCGATTTGATCGCTTATCTTCGCCATATCTCAAAAAGCTACGTAGAAATAAAGAACTGTTGTTCAAAACTAATGATAAGCCTGGTGTAAAAAAGTTAAACATGCTGATAAAACTGGAAATAAAAAGACTAAGTGTTTTATATAATCAAAGATTTTTGTCATGTAAAACCCCTTCTAATTTGTGGAAACATTTCAAAGAAATTACTAACGGTAAGCGATGTATTTCTCTTCCATCTCTTAATGTCGACACTCTTAATAAATCTTTCATACGCTCTTCTGTTGATACCCTTCCAAATGATACAAATCATATTGACAATAATTTTAGTGGTTTTAATACCCTTGATGTGCCTAAATGTTTCCGGTCTCTTAAGCCTTCTCAAAGCCTTGGTCCTGACGGCATACCTCCCATTGTCCTAAGGAATTGTGCTGATATTTTGTGTTATATTCTTATTAACATTTTTAATGCTTCTTTTTCCGGTAACGTTCTACCTTTTGCATGGAAAAACATTAAAATTATCCCTATACCAAAACCATCTTCTGATTCTGACATTAAATTTCGGCCTATTGCAATTACTTCCCTCTTTTTAAAATTGATGGAAAAATTACTTTTACTTCGTCTTGAACCCACACTGAAACCTTTTAATGATCCGAAAAAATTTGCATACTAACATGGTAGAAGTACCTTGGATGCTGCGGTCGTCTTATATCACAATGTTGTCTCTTGTTTAGACAAAGGTGCTAAATATGTTCGTAGTGCTTTCTTAGACTACACATCTGCTTTTGACTCTGTACCTAGGGGCCTTTTATTAAATAAGCTATCATTGACACAAACAGGATCCTGGGCTAAGAGTTGGTTGCATTCCTATTTTTCTGATAGAATGCAGTATACTGTATATAACGGCAAATCTTCTTCTACCTCGCTTACAAAATCCGGTGTTCCACAAGGTGCTGTCCTCTCTCCTTTTCTTTTTTCTTTCTTCCTACATGACCTACCTCATTCAAACGAAACTAACTTTGTCAAATATGCAGATGATCTGACTGTATCACTGCCTATCACTTCCGAGTCTGACAGCTGCAAACTTAATAGCTTTCTGTTGGACATCAACAACTGGTCCAAGTCAAATGGTCTTATATTAAATCCTTCCAAATGTCAGGTGCTTGACTTTACTTTCAAGCATCGACGTGACTTACTTGAACTAGTTAACTCTCATGATCCCTGTAGCATAGATGGCACGGAAATTGAAACCAAATCAAGTATTAAATACCTTGGACTAGTTTTTTCCTCTGACCTTTCATGGTCATCCCATATCTTATCTATCTCTAAGAAAATGTTTCGTCTTACCTTCTACATTAAAAAGTTAAGACAATCAGGTATCAACCAACCTTTAGTTTTGCAATTTTTAAACTCCTGTATTTTACCTATTGTACTCTACTGCTCTCCATTAATCTTTCCTGGGCTGCTCAAAAAAGATTATATCATATTACGAAGAGTATTAAATGCTGTGAGTAGAGTTTGTGGTCTGCCACTGCATGAGCTCGCTAATACTATAGTCGAGAGGCATATAAATTCCTGTACGAAATGGGCAAAGGCTATAATGTCAGACCCTCTGCACCCCCTTTATTCACACCTGTCCCCTTGTATCTCATCAGGTAGGACGAGAAGTCAATATAAAAAGATATATGCTCGTACTACTAAGTATAGAAATTCTACAATACCCTATTTAGCGCGTACTTTATGTGACGAAGACTCTGTTAGACGTGAAACTTACAAGTTACTATGTAATAAGCACAGTGAATCGACCCTTTTATCGCTCATTTTTCTGTATTTTATGGTGTTACACTTTCTATCGTTTAAATCGTTACTCTGCTATTTTATATTAGTTGGTATTACTATTATTACTACAATTTTGTACTTTATACATATTTTTCTCCGTATGGCACACAGTATTTTGCTACGTAGCTGCTACAACAATCGTTTTATTACTATTATGTATTGTGTATTTTTAATTTTTTTTTGTCGTTTTTGGGTAAATTAGATGCAATATTGTACTGAATGCTGAAAATTCCTTGCTGTATCACGAGTACTGTTTTTGGAATAAAGCAATTATTATTATTATTATTATTATTATTATTGGTTTAAGCCGCATGCTCCACTAACAAAGAAGTGATTGGAATTTACAAACACTGAAGCGGATAAATTGAAAACGGAAAGGTCGTTTGCCAGAGAGATACTTATGCGTATTAATCAAATTAGAAGTTGCATTGAAGATGTTGTGAATTGTGGCTACTCAATCCATTACATCGAAGCAAATAAGATAAAATATGTTTAGGTGCATTCTGTCATAAAAATTGGCTAAAAATTCCTTCATCTACGAATTGTTCATAATTCTGCATGTGTGTCCGAATTGGCATAGACCGAACTATCATCACAAGATGAGAAGCAGCCAATAAAGTGGATTCATTGGCAAAATCTGACAGATCCGATTCACTACAGCAAGCTATAACAGAAATGCTTGAAATAAAAATGTATTTGAAACTTGACAAGAGTTGTATAGAACCTCGGATTCCACTTGGTTTTAACAGGTCATGTAATCTGTGGAATATGCAATGGGATTCCTCGTCATATTTTGACAAAAAGATGTGAGGTGCAATAAATTAGAGGCAATATGTAGATGGAGGAATAGTAAGCCCATCGTTCAAACAGATCACAAAACTATGCCAAGAATGTCTGTCTAACGGGCTTCTATTATTATTATTATTATTATATCCTTTAATTCCTGGAGGAACATAGGGCTTCAGCTGCGCATCTCAATTGTCTTCTGTTTTCTGCCAACTTTTTCACCCCACTCTAATTCTGCTCACATGCTTTCATCTCCTCTTCACATGACCTCCTCCAAGTTACCTTTGGACGACCAATTCGCCGCTTCCCTTTCGGGTTCCACTGGAGGGCTTGTCTAGTGATGTCACTTGATGGTTTCCTCAGAGTATGGCCAGCCAATTCATCTCCATTTCCTCTGGCCTATTTGTTTCACAATCGGTTCCTGGTTGGTTCGCTCCCAGAGATTCCTGTCACTGATATTTTCTGGCCGGCCGGCCATCTGATCTTGAGTATTTCGCGAAGACAACTGTTAATGAAGGTCTGTAGTTCACCTGAGGTAATATTTATGACACGCCAAGTCTCTGATCCTTTTGGTAGCACTGACTTCACATTGGAGTTAGAAATACGGATATTATTTTTGATGGTGAGTGCTGTTGACCTCCACACAGACTTAAGAGGAATGAAAGCTTGTCTTGCTTTCCCGATTCTGGATTTGATATCCTCGTCAGTTCCGTTCACCTGTAGTTGAAACGATGCTACCCAGGTAGGTAAAGGAGGTTGTTTCTTTCAGGTTCCTCCATTTATGCTGGCTGATTGTTGTCTATTGTTGTTGCTATTGGTGTTGGCCAGGAATCTCCATCACCTCTGTTTTCTCTATGTTAACCTGAAGGAGGTCCTATCTTTGATGCTTCTTCTGCCAGCTCGTTGCTTTTCACTTGCATATCTTCCAGGTTGCTAAGGAGATGTATAATAATTCGTCGATACCGTGGAAAGAAAGTAATGAGACTGCAACAACACAAATCCATTTTCCCTTCCATCTAGTCTATTTGGCTGGATGCATGACTGCCGACACTGTTTCGTAACTACCTCGTTTGATCATATCAATGTTGAGCATAGAGACGGTGGATAGTTCCTTGCCAAAGTTGTTTTCTATCATCTTGTCCTTTCCTGCCATCTGATGTTCAGTGTCAAGCCGAGAAAGACGTTGATCCACGTATGCAGTCTACTGGAAATGTTTCAGCTGATCACGCTCCAAGTCTTCAAAGCACATGGAGGCACAAGCATGACACTGGTGCTACAAATTCACACCTTGGTCCTAAAGCTCAATGATGTGTATCTGTGCACTTGTATCATTCCGAGATGATGCTCGTGGTGCCTGTGAAGGCGATTAAGATCCAGTTCCTGTCTGAACTGAAGTCATTCTTAGCCAGCGGAATGACAAGCTGACTGTCATTTCAACCTTCTATTTCATTGGATTACCCAGTCGTGCTTAATAAATTCATCTGTTCGCAATGCTTCTTGATGGATTACATGCCATGTTCTTGAGTTCCAAACATTTAATCTCCTTGTTGTTCTGGTTTCGAATAAGTGTCGCTTTTACTAATCGGTAGATACCGATCTCTTCCTAGATTGCATGAACTATGAATGTAGCTCACTTTCTGTCAACAAATATTATAGGCTTTTAAAACGAGAATCACGACACCGAGTAAAAGAAACATAAGAGAATGTATCACTCAGGAGAAACAGAGGTATACTGAAGGTGCATTGTGAAGACACTGAATGAGTTTCGAGTATTTCACAGTCTTAGCCAGAGCCATTACGATAAAAGTTGTACTTCGGTCTGAGTTGGTCATTTGGAGGGAAAACAAAGTGCCTGCTGTCTGACTCGCATCAATGAAGTCTCTTGAAACAACAATTTTGAAGTTGTTCCTTCTCTTATGATGTGGGTTTTTCGTTTCATTTCAAAGTACTGATGAGTGAAGTCGAAATTCAGTGTTCTTCTTGACTTGAAATACAATTGGAGAGACTTTAACATATATGAGTTTAACTAAATTTCACCGATTCCATGGATCAAACTACTTGTGAACCTGACCCTCAAGAAGATGACTGATTCAGCGGGAAACAAATTATCTAGGGAAGAATAGACAATGTCGTCTTTCATAACTGTAATATTTAATCAGTACTTCTGAGTGTTACAGATTTGACGTGTACGACACGAATAGGATTATTTAACACGCCTCAGTCTTTTACCAATAGATACCTTCGCTCCATACTGAGGATCAGCTGACCAAGAAATAGAAAGTAGATAGGACCAACTAAAATCTCACCACCTAGGAAATTGGTAGGAGGAAACGGAGATTGACTGCACACCATCCAGTGATATTCTGGTTGGAAACCGTGAGTCGAAGAGTGAAAAGATGATATCATTCAATGATTAAGGCTAATCGACAGTAGAGGTGAATTGTGGAGCCAGCTAAATTAGACTTCAGACAACACAGTATTCCACCGGAAACCGGATATTATAATACTGATAATCATATGGTTTATGAAAAATCAATGGAACAGCATTACATGGACTTGGTCTACCGCATAAATTGCTACCGATGCATTCAACAATTTATATGGACGAAATCCATCTTGCTTACTCGGAGATATGAAGAGAGAGAGAAGACATCAGGGAACAAGATTAGATGGAGGCGCATAGTTTGTTGTCAGAGAGAAACATACTCTGAGTTAGGGACATTAAAATATTGTTTTGATGTACAGATTGCCTGTATTTCTCGTCGATTCACGTAAATGATGCTGTTGACTGGTGACATTTCATCAAACAGGCCTGTAAATACCTCGTCAAGTGGCTGCAGACACAATACCATGGAGACATGGAGGGATTTCAATAAAATTATTTCATGGTCCCTTTCAAATATGGAGCTGTAAATCTATGAATGATAAAACTTGAAGAATACGTAGAAACAAGAATGTGTGGCACATTTATACTAATTAGTTTTCGCTTTCTCAACACATTTCATTTCTTTGCACCAGCTCGAATTTGGAGTGCTTCTGTGGTTTCTGCTCCCAAGAGCCTCATGAACTAGTCTTCATGATGACCATGATCACTGACTTCCTAATATCAGATGTGTATTCGATGCCAGAGACACAATCACTCGCGTACAACATCCAGTCAAATTTCAGTCATTGGCTTCTCTTAACAACAATCTTGTTTTTAAAAGACGAAATCCAAATAAAACAAATGAGCGGCATGATAATGATACCACATATTTCTCAACGATAATAATAATAATTAACACATATTGTTTCTTTTGTGTTTGTGCGACATAAGAGTTTGTGTGATTTTCAGTAGTGTCCTCAGGTCAGTCTGTCTCGACACACCTGATAATCTGGTGGTAGCCTAAATTTATGAATTCCGTCAGTGGTTAGTATCGTCCCTGTGAATCGATGAGTTGTTCAGTTTAGATATTCTCATAATATTGTAATGATTTTATCTTTTATGTTATTCATGATGATTAGATGACTCTGCACACACTTTGTATTTTTATTTCCTCTCCTCATTGTTCACTTCAGTGATGAGAGAATGCATCCCTCATGTTGAATTTACTCACAATGTCATTCATCTCCGTTTATGTGTCCATTCTCATTATTCGTGAGGTGAGAAACTGCACCTCTTTAAATTAAAACAGTCTGTACAGAATAACTGATAATTATAGGATTATCGTTCGTTGTAATTGGGGAGGCAATTAAATTCAACAGATGAATGGTTTCGCGAAGCTAATTGGCAAATGTGATTTCTTTCTATGGCAGCGTAATCGAGCATGGCGTTGTATGTTTTTCACCACGGCAGCTCAAGTCGCAGAAGAAATGAAGATATATAACATAGGAGGTATAAGTTCCACGACTGACTTCGCTTTCCTCATCATCCTCAAATGCAGTCTCCGATTGTCTCCAGTTGAGATGCCACACGAATGATTGAATGGCAGTCCCACTCAGTGGCCACGTTACAATGTATTGGATGCTTCAGCATTCTCCTTGTACATATTTGTTGAGTGGTTGATCGACGGATGCTTTGCAGCTGGAATACCTGTCTCTCTCCCTTCATTTCCTCTCTGAAAATCTGATCTTCAGTGACTAGAGAGTTAATCCACGCACGATTTCCGGGATCAACTGGAAATGCTTGTCACAGCTCACGAGACGAGTGTCTCCATCATATTCTAGCTCTGATTTTACTTTCATGTTTAAATCACCACTTTTGTTTCCTCAGCTGTGTGCACCACATTTACAAAATGACCTTTCAATAATGTAAGTCTCCAAAGCTCACCTGAATCTGACTGCCTATTACATGCTGATGCGTGCCACTTTTACTTGAGGCAGTGCCTGCTGGGTGTGTGCAAGAGAACATCTCCTCTACACGCTTCATGTTAACCAAGACAAATGACTGTTCCTAGTGACGTCGTTGCAATTGTTGTTGTTTATATTTGGTTATATCCATAATCTACGTCTTCCCCATGTTCATTTGAACTCCTATATTCACTGTTTATTCTTCCAGCTGTTAGATTACGCTGGATCTCTCATATGAATACAAACTGGCGACAGTCAACACGTGGAGAGAGAGAGAGCTAGTAATGTTTTTAAAACGACTCATTCACTGCGATGAATAAGAACATATGGATGTTGAAGCCAGAGTGCACAAGTACGAAGCTATGCACCCAGGGACATTGTTCTCGCCAGACGGACACATCGAAATTCAGAAAACCTTCCTCTCAATCTGAGAGTAGTTGAGAGAATATCGTCAATTCAGGCAGATGAGCAGACAAACATAATCTGATAGAACGGCCTCGACTCGGAAACTGACGAATTGAGCTACAGATCACACCTTTACGACAGTCATCAGCAAGATGTGGGAGACGCTGAACAAAATTATCGAGGTGTCATGCGTGTGAAATCAATGAAGCAATGTGTAGGCAGTATAGAATGAAACTTGTATAGCTATCCTTAGAAATAAGAAGGAGCAAGACAAGTTCTGACCGATAAGTGAGAAGCCTTAGGAGATTAAAAGTTTGAAACTCAAGAACATGGCATGTAATCCATCAAGAAGCATTGCGAACAGATGAATTCACCAAACACAACTGGGTAATCCAATGAACCAGAAGATTGGAATGATGGTCAGCTTGTCATTCCGCTAGCTAAGAATGACTTCAGTTCAGACAGGAACTGGATCTTAATCGCCTTCACAGGCACCACGAGCATCATCTCGGTATGATACAAGTGCACAGATACACATCATTGAGCTTTAGGACCAAGGTGTGAATTTGTAGCACCAGTGTCATGCTTGTGCCTCCATGTGCTTTGAAGACTTGGAGCGTGATCAGCTGAAACATTTCCAGTAGACTGCATACGTGGATCAACGTCTTTCTCGGCTTGACACTGAACATCAGATGGCAGGAAAGGACAAGATGATAGAAAACAACTTTGGCATGGAACCACCAACCGTCTCTATACCTAACATGGATATGATCACACGAGTTGGGAACGAAACAGTGTTGGCACTCATGCATCCAGCCGAATGGACTGAAAGGAGTTATGTTTTTGCAGCCACATTATTATTATATTATTGATAACTTGGGTTCCTAGTGGAAAATATGGCTTCAACTGCGCGTCTCCATTTGATTTTGTCTTCTGCTGTACTTTTCACCTGCATCCATGTAAGTCCATGGTCTTTCAACTCCTCCTCACACGATCTCCTGCATGTCACCCTTGGACCTCCCACACGCCGCTTTACTTTCGGGTTTGACTCGAGGGCTTAACGCGCGATGTCACCCAACCGTCTCCTCAGTGAGTTCTTGCTCCTACATACTTGTTTGGTGATTGGTTCTTGCTTTGTTTGTTCCCATACTTCCTTGTTGGTGATTCTTTCCGGCCATCTGCTCTTATGTATAGAGCGAAGACAGTTGTTATGAAGGTCTGCAACCTTTTGGAAATATTCTTTGTGACTTGCCCGCCAAGTTTCTGATCCGTAAAGAAAGAAGAACTGACTCTTCGTTTGTATTGAAAATCCGAATTTTGTTGGTGATGTTGAGTGACGAAGATTTCCAGGTTGATTTCAGGTTGATGAATGTGTTTCTCGCTCGCCTTCCCGATTCTCGCTCGATTTGATGTTCTCGTCCGTTTCGACTGCCTGTAGTTGAGACAATGCTCCCTAGATAAGTGAATGAAGTAAACTCTTTCAAATCCCTCCCGTTGATGGTGATTGACGCTGGATGTTGTTGTTGTTGGTTGGTTATTTTCATAACCTCCGTTTTGTCTATGTTCACCTGGAGTCTTGTCTTTGCTGCTTCTTCGACCAGTTTGTCGGTTTTCGCTTGTAAGTCTTCGATTTTGTACCAGTGACATCAAACATAAATTCTCCGCAAAATCCAGGTCTTCATTTCTTTCTCGCAACGCTATCGACGCATTATTATACTTCTCCGTCGAACAGTGAAGCAGTTATTACAGTATGACGCATTATAAATTCGCCTTATTGTCGTTTAATTCACGTCAGTGTGAGTTCACGTGTTTGACTGAAAATTGGTGTCAGTTTACAGTTGGTTTTCTGTGAATGAGCAACACGTTTAAATGGAGCTGTAAATAGCATGTTTCCAGCTTCCCAAGTGTTTGTTCGGAATTCACGCTATCAGTGTATGTCTTATTCATTTTCACCATACCTAATTCCTTTCCCGATTCTTTCATTTCAGTCTCGAGGCGATGCCTTCTTCATCTTGCAATTTTTGGCATTTTCGTTTATTGCACAGTCTATTTTACGAGTGTAATGTCTGTCTTGTCCACTCAGTTTAAGTTGTTTCAAGTTCGACTGATCTGAAGTATCTTGGTTGCTATGCTTCGAATACATTTCAGGTTATGCAGTTGGAACAGTTATCGAGAGAGCGTATCAAATCTGCCTTTCATTCAAGTTACAATGTCGAAAGAAATCTTCTCACTGATGAATTCATATTGTTTTATGTGTATATTCTCCATCATCAATTTATAATGAGTATTTAAGTAGTACTCATTTATGCACCATAAATGCGGTAATTCCCTATTCAGGCAGATTTCATCTGATTATGAGAATTACTTGGCTACAGAATACTGAGTAAAATACCAACACGTATTCCAGAGTGAGTAACTAACAGAAGATCAGCGTGAATCTGCTGGGTTATATGACAGCAGTATTCCCTAATCACCAAAACACTCTCTGTGATTTCCTCCTGACTGTATAGTGATTTGAAACTAAGGTGTCGATATTCGGAGAAATGAAATGTCGATCAACTTCTCGAAAAAGATTTACTTTTCCCTAAATAACATATTGTTCAACATACTATTAGTTATATTCATCCTTCAGTTGACTCTCACATTTCCTCTAATTTCTAGAGGAGTAAGGGCTTCAGCTGCGCGTCTCCACTGCGTCCGGATCTCTGCCAACGTTTTCATCCCGCTGCAAGCCTGCCCACATGCTTTCGTCTCCTCTTCACATAACCTCCTCAAAGTCACCCAAGCACTGACGACCAACTCACCGCTTCCCTTTCGGGTTCCACCAGAGAGCTTGTCTAGTGATGTCGCTTGCTGGTTTCCTCAGAGTATGCCCAGCCAATCCATCTCCATTTCTTCCTGCCTATTTGTTTCACAATTGGTTCCTGTTAGGTCGGTTCGCTCCCAGGGTTCTATGCTGCTGATCTTTACTGGCCATCTGATCTTGGGTATTGAGCGAAGACAACTGTTGATGAAGGTGTGTAGTTTGTTTGAGGTGCTCTTTATGACGCTCCAAGTCTCTGATCCGTGTAGTAGCATTGACTTCACATTGGAGTTGAAAATCTTGATCTTATTTTCGAGGCTGAGTGCAGTACACCTCCACACAGACTTGAGAGTAATGAAAGTTCGCCTGTCTTTCCTGACCCTCACTTTGATGTCCTCATCGGTTTCATACACCTGTATTTGAAACGACACTTCCCAGTTAGGCAGGTGATGGAGGTTGTTTCTTTCAGGTTCCTCCCATTTGTGCTGGCTGATTGTTGTCTGTTGTTGTTGTTGCTGTTGGTGTTGGCCAAGAATCTGCATCACCTCTGTTTTATCTATGCTTACTTGAAGTCCTTTCTTTGATGCTCCTTCTGGCAGCTTGTTGCTTTTCGCTTGCATATCTTCCAGTTTGTGGGAAATCAGACATATGTCATCATCGGCGAAGTCCAGATCCTCCAAGTTTTTTGTGTGAGTCCATTTTATGCCTGTTTCCTCATTGCCCTTAGTTTGTCGTATTATCCAATCTACTGCAATCAGGAAGATCATTGGCGATAGTAGACAGCCTTGCCTCACTCCTGTCCTCACTTCGAAAGCTTACGTAAGTTTTTCGTTGTGGATTACTTGGCATGCAGCATTGTCGTATAACTGTTGGATGAGATGTGTAATTGTCGATGGCACCCCGTAGCAGAGAAGTAGTTGCCAAATGACCACTCGATCGACCCTGCCTGTCGAAGGCCTTTTCAAAGTCCATGAAGTTGAGATAGATATGTGACTGCTATTCCGAGCTTTGTTCAATTATGACTCGTAGTGAGGCGATTTGATCAATACATGACTTGTTTCTCCTGAAACCAGCTTGTTCCGGTTGAAGATTTTCATCCAGATCGGCGTGTTTGATCCTCTGCAGTATGATGTAGCTAAGTATTTCGCTTAGGAAGGACAGGAGCATAATGCCTCGCCAGTTCTTGCATTGACTTAAGTCTCCTTTCTTTGGGAGTTTGAATAAGTATCATTTCTTCCAATCCTCAGGTAATTTGGCCTCTTTCCACATCTTCTGCAGCAATGGCGTAATCAAATCTATTTTCAATGCTTCTATTGGGATTCCATCTGGTTCTCCTGCATTTCCAGCTTTTAGCATCTTGATTGCATCAGTATTGAAAGACCAGCAGATTGCCCTTTTTCCTCCCTACTTCACCGTTTCCCTAAAATTCTTAAGCCGTCGTACAACATCGAGGACGTCCCTCACACAGTTACTCACAAGATAGTTACTACGGGTCAACCAGTTCGTGCTCGTCCTCGTAGATTACCCCCGGACAAATTGGCAGCAGCCAAGGCAGAATTTGAACACATGATGCAGCTCGGCATCATCAGACCCTCCAATAGTCCTTGGTCTTTGCCCTTACACATGGTGCCTAAAGCTGATCATGATTGGAGGCCATGTGGGGATTACCGACATTTAAACAATGCCACAGTTCCCGACCGTTATCCTATTCCTCATCTTCATGATTTCTCCCTGACATTACACGGAAAAACCATTTTTTCTAAAGTAGACTTGGTCAGGGCCTATCACCAAATACCAGTTGCCCAAGAGGATATCGAAAAAACGGCCATCATCACACCTTTCGGTTTGTTTGAATTTCTCCACATGCCATTTGGCCTAAAGAACGCAGCACAATCCTTCCAACGTTTCATGGATCAGGTCACACAAGGTTTGGACTTTGTATTTGTATATATCGATGACGTTTTAATTGCTAGCTCGTCGCCCGAAGAACATACTGATCACCTTACCATCTTATTTCAACGATTTGAGCAATATGGAGTCGTCATTAGCCCCAAAAAGTGCATATTCGGTGTCTCCTCTATACAGTTTCTGGGACACCACATAACCGCGAATGGTATTACGCCTACGGAGGAAAAGATAGAGTCCATCAAAAACTTCCCCGAACCAGATTCACTCAAGAAGGTCAGACGTTTTTTGGGGATGTTTAATTTCCATCGCCGTTTCATTCCTTCGTGTGCCTCCATCGTCCAGCCGTTAACCGACCTCCTTAAAAATGATCCTAAAAAGTTTCAGTGGTCAGCTGAAGCACACGAATCATTTTGCAACGCAAAAGATGCCTTATCCAAAGTCACTATGCTATCCCATATCAACCCCGAAGCATCGCTTATTTTGTGCACAGATGCCTCCCAAGTAGCTGTAGGGGCAGTATTACAACAAAAGATGAAAGGCGAAGTCACCCCACTCACATTCTTTTCTAAGAAGTTGGAACCGGCTCAGGCACGATACAGCACTTTTGGGAGAGAATTGCTGGCCATATATCTTGCAGTGAAGCATTTCAGTTACTTACTACAGGGCCGGCATTTCACTATTTTTACTGACCACAAGCTTCTGTGTCATGCTTTCACTACTTCACTCGATAAACATTCCCCCAGAGAAGCCAGACAGTTGGATTATATCTCCCAATTTTCAACCGACATCCAGTACATCAAAGGGGATGCGAACGTGGTAGCCGATTCTCTTTCAAGAAGTGACATTAACCAGCTCCAAACGTCGGTAGACATCAGTCTTGATCGTATGGCTCAATTACAAAGAGATGACGTTGAAGTCCAAACCTGCCGCAGAAACTCTTCCTTACAGCTCAAAGATGTGCCTATCCCCTTATCAGATGCAACCATAGTCTGCGATGTATCTACCGGCACTAATCGTCCATTTGTCCCTCTCAGTTGCCGAAAAGCATTGTTCGAACATTTACATTCGCTTTCTCACCCTGGAGTACGCGCCACGGTCAGACTGATCAGCGAACGCTTCGTGTGGCCTAAAATGAACTCTGACATTCGGAGATGGGCACGAGAATGTATCCAATGCCAATGCTCCAAAGTACACCGCCACACTATTACAACCCCGAAGACGTTTGAATTACCCGAAAGGAGATTTCAGCATATCCATATAGATATCGTGGGACCATTGCCAACATCAAGGGGATATACACATATCCTGACAGCGATTGATAGATTTACTCGTTGGGCTATTGCATGCCCCTTAAACGACATATCTGCTGAAAACGTTGCTTTAGTTTTTCTCGACCGTTGGGTGTCAAACTACGGTGTACCAACTACTATTACATCCGACCGCGGTCCTCAATTCCAATCGACACTCTTTCGCGAACTGACGAGACTTCTAGGAGTGAAACATATCTCCACAACAGCCTATCATCCGGCAGCGAATGGTCTAGTGGAAAGATTCCACAGACAACTGAAAAGCTCCCTGATGGCGCAGAATGATACATCTAAGTGGAGTGAATACTTACCTCTGATTTTACTTGGTATCCGTTCTACTATCAAAGAAGATTTAGGATGTACACCGGCTCAACTTGTCTATGGCACCAACCTAACCTTGCCTGGACAGCTAGTCCCCTCAGCCGATTCCACAGACGTGAACATTGCCGACTTCACTAACCGATTAACTAGACAAATGCTTCAACTTCAACCAACAGCACCTCGACAATCTCCCCGAAGAGATCAGATCAACAAACATCTACAAACTTGCAAATTCGTCTTCATTCGAGTCGACGCCATCAGAAAAGGATTGCAACCTCCATACGAAGGACCTTTTCAAGTTATTAAACGTTCAGACAAACACTTTACAGTGAACAAGAATGGAAGACGAGAGGCTGTTTCAATTGATCGAATCAAACCCGCATACACCGACAACGACTTCGAATCTACATCGGCAGCTGCGCAATCAAATAATCAAACATCCGATTCCACTCCACCGGCACCAAGTCTTATCCTCCCTCCATATCAAACACGTAGTGGTCGGCAAATCAGTAAACCGGCTCGCTACGTTCATCTGGAGGACTAATAAAAGAAAAATAATTAAAAATTATTATTATCTTTTTCGTTTAGACATTATTATCATGACCGTTAGTATTTCGTCGTAAACTTTGATGTTACTATCACTATTATTTATTTATATGTACTTCACCTAAAAAACAGGTATTGTCCTTTTCAAAAACTATTGATCTTTAATCCATATTTTTTTTAATGTTTCTTTCCCCTCCTTATACTGTGTATTTACATATTTTTCTTTATACATTAAAAATCTATGTTCATGGTTAGTGCAAATTTAAGTGACATGACTTTCTATTTCAATTTTTATTGCTGAACTCATTGTATATGCTTTCAGACTTTACATGATTCACATACCTTCTCGCGTTTATGCATGTTGTAATATATCCCTATTTTTAACCAAAAATTGCTATTACTATTATTATTTACTTCATAGTTTTACTTATCATTTTCCGGTGGTCGCTCCGGACCTCTAGGGGGGGAGCCGTGTGGAGTACGTAACAATGTGATTGTACACTTTTTGGTTACTTGTATAAATTCGAGATATTGTACATAATTTTTGTTTAAAACGCTTCTTGTTGATATATACATAACTTCCGTGGACAATTGAAAAATACATTCTGCTGTTGGAGACTTCGTCTTCTCCCTGGTCACTTCTGCTTACTTGCTCCACTCACACCTTGTTGTATACTTCGGATTTATTGTAGGAGCCTACTACTCTCAACCGAAGACATTTCTACAACCGGAACACAGCAGCTACAGCGGAC
>CALYDD020000058.1:22500-66980 GCA_944472135.2 Trichobilharzia regenti | reverse complement strand
CAGTCTGAATTCGAGTAGTTTGAACTGATTTGGCTGAGTCAAAACAACTACCCCCATTAATAAGTTGGGTTGTAAACGAGGGGATCAGCCGCCTGGTGATTAAATAACTTCGATCTGGCTAGCAAGCACTACTGGTTGGTGTAAATGGTATACAAGTATCCATCTCAATCATTCTTCAGTAGTTTATAGAATCATGCAATTAGTTTGAATGATTTCTATGGTGTTCCTTGGATTCCCTTCTAGTAATACTGGCTGTGAGCAAAATGCGAAGACAATAATAATAATAATAATTTGCTTTATTCCAAAAACAGTACTAGTGATACAGTTTGGAATTTTCAGCACATATCTACAATATTACATCTAATTTCATCGCACGTTTAAAAGGAATTATTTCAAAAATAAATATAAAAACAACGACAACAAAAAATTGCAAAAAAATACCAAGAAGTAGAAAGGAAAATAAACAACATAATAAATAATATCTCAGTATTGGGTAGTGGAAGCTATGATGTGTATGCGTGATACAAGAAGTTATAAAATAATACCAAGAATGTTTATCGCTATGATGATCAGTTAATTTGATTGAACAACACTAAACAATCATAAAATAAACATTTCAGGTTGTTTATTTTATTGTCAGATCTAATGGGTTGTTTGTAGTGGTAGTGTGAGTAATCCTGCATAATACAAAATTTTAAGATGCTGATAACGGCGTTCACAACCAAGATTGTCAGTTAATATTGCCGAACAAAAAAAAAACAATCACAAAACTAATATTACATGAAGGTTAAGTACAGGACAATTTTGTAATACTCATAGTGATAATACAGTCTGGACCAGTAGATACACAAAAGAAGAAGCAGAATAAAGTATAAAAAAGTAAGCCAATATTAATAATTTCAGGTAGCTAAGTATGTTTAAGAAGGTGTTCATTATGTAATACAAATAAGAGAGAAATAAAAGAGCCAAAATTATGTTATTAACAATAAAGCAAGTCATTCGTTTCGCGCTTAACACTGTCTCTGTCACTTAGAACACGGGCCAAATATGGTATCGTTGAGTTCCTATACTTGGTTGTACGAGCATATATTATTTTGTACTCGTTTCTGGTTCTACCTGATGAGATACAAGGAGAGAGTTGGGAATAGAGGGGGTGTTGGGGGTCGGGGAGTATGGTTTTAGACCATTATTCGCATGTATTCAGATGCCTTTCTACTAATGTAGTGACGAGCTGACTGAGTTTTACACCACTAGTCCTACTAACTACAAGGATGTACATGCTTCTTACGTAGACTGTCTTCACGACTATTGTTGTCATTAATTGTGAATAATACATGTTAGCGTCAGGTGTATTTCACCTATGCACTGAGTTGCAATCAGTAACTCATGTTACATAAGACCTATACAGAAAGAAATCTTCATAGTGTCAGCATGCAACGAAAAATGTCTGGCATTAAAAATAGAAAAATTCTAAATGCAGTAGCGGTTGCGTGAGAGAATAAAAGAGATATTCTGTGTTTATATACATATGGATTTCAGAATGGGTGAATTCACTGATAAAAAACTTTACTTGCCCATTCCTTTGATGTCGGCTTGTCCTGTAAGTAGCCGAATGCGCATTTCATCTATTTTCTTCTTTTATGTTGCTTTCCTACTCCAATTCTCTTCAGTAGCATTCCCTTATTATTACTATTACTATTATCATTATCATCAATAGTTTACCATTGTCACTTTAATATTATCATAAGACGCAAATGCGGAGAATAAACGACAGCTTCCACTGAATAAAATAATAATAATAAGTTAATGAAATAAAGACAAAGGGCATACTGATTGTAATCTGGGTATTATTCACTTGTTGTTGTATAAATCGATAGGACGGAACGTGTATGTCTGGAATTCGACAGTTAGTCACCACCTACCAAATAACATCGCTATTAATCCACAAACATTGTCGATACACGCATATTAGGAGCCGACATGTCGACGGAGACAGAAGATTTCGGTCCAATATAATCGATCTTAGAGATGCATAAAATCAACTTAAACAAACAATAACTGATATCTGTCCCACTAGAGGTGATTCTATCAAGGACAACACTTTGGCTTTGTAAACTGTGAGCGCTTTATTCGAGTCCCAGTGGGAACACCAACACTCATTAAAGATTAGAGGTACGTTCAAATTAAGAGTTCCAGATAGAACGAAATCACCATCCTGGATTTCATCTCTAGTTATCAACCTTCGAATAACATAGTGATGATAATTTAATGAATTGATAGGAAACGGTGTCCTTGTGTTAACTGGAATATCATAACCTTGTTGGTGTATATAGTTGACCACTCACAGGTGAACTAATTTTCAGTGGAAAATTTTTATATTTCTGCGTCTAACTGATACACATGTCAGTCAGCATATAATCAGTAATGAGAAAGTCGAATGAATGAATGAATGTTTTGACGAAACAGTGAATTGTTGCTGTTGGTGTTGTTGTTTATGAATAATTCCCGACCAGACATTGATGAAAACAGAACACATAGTTTAGTGAACAGGCTCTTTTCGGTGAATTCATTTTCTTCAGCCGTACAATCGCATTTATTTATAAGTTTTTCACAAAATAGGATAGTAATAAAAGTTATGAGTTGTCACATTCATAGTTTTAAATATTATTCAATGCATAAAAGAATGTGAATAAGTGTATTAGAGTTTAGTAATAAGATGAATAGCTTAATGAGTGAGTCGTAGTCAGGATGTACATAGGAATGAAAGAAAATATGGAATTCTATAAGCGCTCTAAAGAAATTCGACTGACTTGATTTTTATTTATTTGTTTTTCTAAATCCGTATAGCTCTTGTGTTTCTATAGTGGTCTTACATAATTCTATATTTTCTTTTGTTCCTATGTGGATCGTCACTGTGACTCATTCATTAAATTTTCCACCTCATAATGTAGCTACGATAAAATTACTCAGCTGCTCTTATACACTGACTAGTAATAACAACTATGAAGTTGACAACTCATAACTTTTATTACTATCCTATTTTGTGAAAAACTTATAAATAAATGCCATTGTACAGCTGAAGAAAATGAATTCACCGGAAACAGCCTCTTCAGTGAACTACGTGTTTTGTTGTTGTGAGCTTTAACATGAGCTGAGCTCCTTCTGTCACTCATGAACAACACACAAGAACAAACATGTCATCCAACTTTTCTAGCATATATTTACAGTTGAACTGGTTGTTGGAAAAACTAACCGATATTAGATTGAGTGTTTTACAATTTATATCTATAGAGGGAATCGGAGGTGATGTGAAGTAGACTTTCAACTAATATTAAGGCGTTCAGCAAAGAGTTACTCTTTTCGGCGATATCATTCTCAGGCTGTACTAATCGCAAATTTGTAGTAATTTGTCTTGGCAACAAAAGGAATATTTCCAAAGATGTGTTAATGCAATTGTTAGTTTTTGACAAACAAATTACGTAATTTTGAAGGCGTTAATCGGTTAGAAACTAAAATAAAGTTACGAAAGTAGGTTGGGTGACGTAATCCAATTGATAGGGTTCAATGAAAAAATGGATGAGAGTCAAGTTAATAATCTGAGTAGAATTCACTTAAAAATAAACGAAAATCGAGTTAGCAACAGTCGTCATGAGCGTAGAGATTTAATAGAGGGTGCATTAACACATCTTTGGAAATATTCCTTTTGTTGCCAAGACAAATTACTTTAAATTTGTGATTTGTACAGCTTGAGAATGATATCGCCGAAAAGAGTAACTCTTTGCTGAACACCTTTTCTTTTCTATGACTGAATGGGAATTTTCAAGCTACTAATATTAAGGCAATGTTACCTGAAAAATTTTCCATTTTATGAAAGCTACCTGTAACCGGTGGCTAAACTAACTTGATAAATTTCTTGGTGTTGTCATTAATTTAGGAGATAATCTGTCAATGTTGATGAACATTGAATAAGCAACGTACAGACTGCTTATTTGAATACATCGCGCTATTTTGATGGGAAGCAACAGTAGGTTGCCATGGCCTAATCACATTCTGTTTGGCAGACGACTGGAGAAAAACGATCGAAAGTATTATAAAGATTTATGCTGATGTTTATCCACAAACTTTTTACCGTACTAACTGTGTAGTCCTGCTTTGCTGTCGGTTAAGAAATAAACAATCCTCGAAGCACCAGTCTGGTTTCTGACATTTTTCAGTCGGTTACGGCATATAATGTTCTGAAGCATTGATTAGTTTTCTAGCAGAAGTGCTAGGCTCAGGATCTTTACCAGTCTGGGCAACTGACATACACTTTTGATGGTGTAATCTGATTTTGGTTGTTTCGCCCGATATGAACATACAGTCACCGACGAAACTTGAGGGTTTCCAAACTGAAAGGAATGAAACATCCTGCATAAATCCTATCGACAGACTCTATGTGAAAAAACACTATATTTGCATGTGTTTCTCTAGATATTTTAAATTCATCATTGTTTCAAATACACCTTTCGTCTACTAATCGTGACAGAATTAATTGGACTAATTAATCTGACAGTATCTCCGTGTATGCTGACTTCTACTCGTGGAATATATGTGAACGTACCAAATTTATTCTGTGGTAATGACAGCTTCCTGTTATTCACCATAATGCTGTAAATGTCAGCATGCTGCATACTGGTGTGTGTGTGTGTGTGTCAATACTTTGTGCGATCCATATCTTTGATATGTTTATGAATTCAATCAATGACAACATTTAGTAATTGTTTGTGTGATTTTGCTTGGAAGAAAAGACAGAATGTGGTACAGCATGTAAAGAGAAGTAGGTCTGAGCGAAAGGCTGCAAATGTATCCCAACTCTTGGTTTTGTCATCATTGAAATTTTAACAGTTATTAACGTGAAGCAGTGATAGGCAGAATAATTTCACTCAGATTTGTAAACATTTAACTACTTATGATAGCTGATTACAGTGGTCCAATACACAAAGTATCAGTAGTGTCAGTAGTTCAAAAGTACAGTACTAGCCAACCACACCGCCTGCATGTTTTCTGCGCTCAGTTCCTGGCTGATTGACTCTTAACCTCGAGTAACCTGTGGTAAGCAGAGTAAAAACGGAAGATTAGATGGATGTATAATAACAGATGAAGTCTGCTTTAGATTTTCCAATTTTCACAATAATTATCCCATTCTATGGGACACCATTTTAAAATCCTCAAATAAAAAGGCATAAAGAGAAGGCAGAGAACGAGAATGACTCACAGACAGACAGCCATGTAGATCTATTCTCCAAGGCGCCATACATTATATTGATTAAATTGACGCCAACTGAACAGACAGAAAAAAGCATAAGCAAAAGAACATTACGAAAACAAAAGACAGCAGAAAACGATACATAATTTCTTTTTAAATCTTCAAAACATTCAAAGTTCTAATCATTTAATCATTCACTAAAACTATTTTATCTAGTTTTTCAGTAATAATCAATTCACTTTTCAAGATCACTTGCTTTCATTCTTTTCATTTAAAATAGACAACACTTGTATCTGAGATTTTCTTAGTTTTGTTTCTAGTTGCTTTCAGACAGTTTTCACCGACACACACAGACACTGTTTTTCTCATTTTTTTTTCTATTTCTGTACGCAGCTTTTTAAGTATATGTCATAGCGGGATGAAATTTTGAATTCTGCTGTTTGTCTGCGAACTACTTGTAAACAGATGCAAGTAGTATATATCATACGTCGGCGGTTCAACAGTAGGGATACTAGCCAACCACACCAAAAGTGGTTCCTGGTTCGACTCCCGACCAGCGCATAATTCTAAATTCTGCTTAGCTAATATTAAGCCCAATGAAGGAGGAAGGTTGAGCTTGGGACCACTTACTCCATCACGTAAAGAAAAATCAACATGACAGCTGCTACTGGACTTCAGAAATTAGGGCTTGAAACACTCTATGTTTCACTTGGAACCCAGAGGAACACAAGATCTAATGAGAATTAATGATGATTTATTCTTCTAAGTAGTTTTGAAAAGAGCCTCGTACAGAGGTGTATATACCTAGCTATACAGAAATTGATTATCTGATGTACACCCACTGAGGTGGTCACATGAGTGTGTTTGTCCTTTGTATAGCTTGAAAGTAGTGGAAGGATAAAGAATACCACCCTTTTTAACTTTCCCCGTACATGGTATTATTTAGGAAGTTAGAGATTCTCATGTCTTCAGGATGTCTTCCGCTAAGTCTCGGTTCATGTATAGTGTTTTCTTTGAGACTGAACAGCATTCTTCCCCTTATAGCTCTAGTCTAATGTTCCTACCTACAACCCCCCCTGGGTACTGATTTTCAGCCATAACTTTTACAAGAAACGAGAGATCTTCTTCTCAGCACTCAGTGGTCCTGATGCTTCGGAGGCGTTCGTAATGTAAGATAGTACGAGCTACTTTTTTAGTTGATAGGTATCCAGCTATAGAAATTCGTTAGTCCACCATTCCATAGAGATTTTTTGTAGATAGATCCTTCCAGAATTATACCATCACTTCTTGTCAATTCTGTATTCAGAAATGATATTTGTGATTCATTTCCTACATCTGGTGTGAATATAACCTGTTATGTCACTGATGCTTATGTTATAATAATAATAATAATGACCTCGTTACTACGAAATAATAGGCAACTAGACCGAAGACTACATACTGACCACTCCTCACTTCAACCTTTTTAGCCCAAGGAAATGAAGAGTGATGGCAGACGGCCCCTGACGGTGCGAACAGTTCGATTTGATTATACAATACATTAAATACAAACTGTGAGAAGATTAAGCCGAAAAATAACCAATTATATTCGCCTCATGATATCAGGATTCTAGACTGTCCAGGTGCATTAAAGTAAATATTTTTATTCGGCCTAGTGATTTAATCAGTCCATTCTCATTTAACCCTATGCACGCCTGTTTTAGCTGATATAGGCCTGTTTGAGCCAGTTCTAGATGCTTTCTATCATAAGTATGAGAATTACTACATGACTGCAAAACATCGTTAAAATCACAATCATTATAAACAAATTATAAAAAGTGGTCATCCACAGACCCTTTTATACATCAGCAGTTTATTGATTATTGGCTTCAATACGCCACTTTTTGATCTGCTAAACCCCAGCGATCAGAAGGAGTCACTTCAGTTCTATCTTTATGGAGTAGACGTCACTATTCAAGGAGAATCGTCCATTATGTGTTTAGCTTATTAGGAGTTCCTGACACTCTACTGAACTGCCTGTTTTCTGTCTATTATGCACATAGGTACTTTCTATAGTTTGTATGTAAAAATGGAACAGTTAATGTAAAAGAAATGAGAGAAGGTAAACACACTGAGAATATTCCAATCGCAAACAGGTAAATTGTGTAAATCAAATTAATGTTTCTTTTATTTCACTAATGTCCATCGTATTTTGTCTTAACAAACATTAGATATGTTTTGACCAGTTTTATTCACTTTAGTATAATTAAATGTTCATTCTTTTAGCCAGTTTTTGTTTCAGTTAAAAGCATATTTTATATTAGATTAGTTTATTTGATGTATGAGATCCAATGATACAATATTCTTAACTGGATGACATTTCACGCACATCTTATTGCTGCTTATAATCATATCATCATTGTGTTCACACTTCCCGACTAAATTTACATACGAATATTTTCTAATCCCTATTGATTTTGACTGCAGTTTCCGATATGTCCAGGATATGTGTTACACCATTTTCACTGTACACATTCGATGTTGATTCGATGGACAAATATTCGGTGGTTAACTTCGCTTTCCACCAAAGTATATTACTTTTTTATTACGTTAAACCTCTCCTCCTCTACTGTGAGACTATATGCATGTATGATGCATGCATGATGGAGCTTGTTCTAGGTTATTCATTTTAACAGGGTCAATCATTTCAGAGCTATCTAAATTCCTGTGTTCCGACAATCCAACTGATTCCAGTCTACTACTCAGGGACAAGCTTTAAAGGTTAGAGGACCCGGCGGACCCAATTAGACAAAATAATATAATTTACAAAATACCCTGCAAAGATTGTGAGTTAAGTCAACTGCATAGGTCAGACTAGTGGTTGGGGGATAGTCAGATTGTTGGAACATAAGAATTTAGCCAAGGTAAGAATGGCTGACCCCACGAAGATAAGTAATTTAGAAAAAAGCTCAGCAATCGCACTGCATACATTAACACACAACCACACAATAGGATGGGAGAGGGTTAAAATTCTAAAAAGTAATCTAGATAGGTGGAGAGAGAGGTTGGTTACTGAATCCTTGTTCATCGAGTCTACACCAAACACATGCAATAGGAATGTCTCATCACTCATACCGGAAATATGGAAAATACTACTACCAACCAAATCAAGCCATTGAAAATAATGGAATTATATAGACGAAGTTAGAAAGTTGTGTGAGTGACTTGATATGATTACGAGCAATAAATTGTGCTCGAAACGTCATCAGTAAACATTACTGTATAACACTGTGAGACTATTAAAATGAATTTTACCCATAATAGGAGAACAAAATGATTTTGAGCCAACAATTGTTGTTTCGGTACATTTTCCCTCAAACTCTACTTTTATAAATCCATGATGAGAGGGGAATATGAACAGCTAGTAAAGGCATGTGAAAATTATATCGAAAACTGTATTGAGGCACAATTAGAATATGGAATTATAGTTCCTTATTCAATATATTTTTCAAATGAAAGTATATAAAATGTACGGTCATAAGATAAAATGTGAATGGACAAAAGGATGAGATAATAGTGCAGTGTATATTCAACAGAATGCAATTTTCATTGGGGACTAGGGTGTGGGGCTGAGTTATATTCAATGGTGTGAAGGGGAAAATAAATACCACAAAACACATACAAACAAATACCAAGAATGGGGAACACTGAATGTAAGTTCAAGTAAGGTCTGATAGATATGAAGTGTAGTGGTAAAATAAAGAGGTTAAATTGTGAACTTTAATGAAATAGTAGTGACATAACAAGCTTAGTGTAAATTCCAAATGGTCGACACACAATAAAAAGGTAATGGAGTAAAGTAAACTAGGGGAAAAGGAATAAGAAGGCATTATATGACATGAAAATGTGGATAATTATGTTCTTACTGACCTTATAGTCAGGGTTAGGATAAACAAACAGGATGAATGTGCTTTTTTGCAAATATGGGTCAGGTTTTTTCTTATCAATCTCTATAGCTTCCGCTATGGCTGAGAAATGTAATCATGTTGTGGTGAGAGCTGGCTGCTAGCCAAATTGGTAGACATTAGTTTACGTCAATGTTTATGTCCCCAATATTGGTCATGAGAAAAATGAGAACAAAGGCCTTGGGTAGGCGGATACAGTTAACATACAGATGATCTGACATTCAAGAAACAGCCATAAAGAGATGAAAGATTACATTTCAGTGAGAAACAACCAATCAGAAGACTGTACTTTTCTGCTTATATGAATCTATAATATCGTAGATGAAAATCTATAAATGTGTTGATTCCCTTAATAAACGATCTGTTGCTTTGCACTTGTCTTCTGTTGTTACAATGTGTCTTTGGGCAGATTGTTTGGTACTCGATATACAACCGTAAATGATTCATCTGTTTTGATGTTGTGTTAACTGTCTACTAGATGAGACAAAATGGCACTATTTGTTGACTTGGTTACACTTTTTCCATGTCAAACAGGAACATGTTCACCACACGTAAAAATGAACTCCTCTGAGTTCAACCTACATAACTAGTTCCACAAGAATTCCATATTAGTCTGTTTATTAGATGTATCACACAGTGAAACAGTATTATTTATTGGATGACTTTTCGAACAAAATTTATTGTTCATAATCATATCAATTGTGATATCATACACAGTCTGTAAACAAATGTTTTGCAATAAATATAATGTACTTTTATTCGTATTATTCCGTCTTCTTCCAACTTTTACACGATTGAACCATTCGCGCCTTCGACTTGCCCGCCAATGGCTACCAGTTCCAATAAACAAACGTTCAATGTTCGCGTCCATTTACAGCTTCCGTGTCTTGCCTTCTTCTGTTACAAGTGGACATCAGACTGTTCAAAATTCAAATCCCGTTCATGAAACAGTTATGGGTCATATACTCGGTAAATTCAGTGAAACCTTAGCTTATTTTTTCAAAAGTTACGACTAGTTGCTATTGCTTTGAACCTGCCTTGGAAATTCAATTTTAAAACCGGGATCTGTTTTACGCAATAATATTTTCACCACCGTCCTTTTCTTCCTAACTCATATGTTCGATCTTGACACGATAACATTTCGATCCTTCATATTATGTTAACTGTTATATAAATATGCAATGACAAATATATTTGTGTAATCAGAATGCTTTCAATTATAATAATAATCATTATTATTATTATAACTATTATTATTATTAAGGTCAGAATTAGGATGGTATTTAAACTAACCAACTCACTCAGAGACTAACTTTGTCAACTTAAGTACTTGATAGATTCAATTATGAAAAGTACTGTGATCTACCAAATACCAATGAATTACATATACAGGAAAAACTAGTAGATAGGGGTTATTTAGATTATCAGAACGTAGAAATTTGGTTAGTTCTAGAGTGACTAACTCCTCTTCTAAGCCAAATAATCTCGAAAAGAACCCAACCACTGCAATGCATTCACTTGTCTCTAATTACACATATCAGAGTGTGGAAAGGGTGAAGTTAATTAAAATTAATACACTTAATCGGAGAGAGAAAGATTAATCACGGAATTTTTGTTTTATGGAAACAGTACCAGTCAACACGTGCAATAGGAATGATTCAACATCTCTCCAGGATCTATAGAAAATTGCAATAAACAACAAGGGAGCGAGAAAAGTATCATGCAGCAAATTATGAAGGTGTGTGAATAAACTGTTGTGGTAGTGAGAAATAAACTGTTGTGAGGACGTCATTCAGGTTATTAGTACTCTATCACTCAGTGTGTACTATATAAAGTAAACTAATATGTCAACTGTATTGTATTATAGTTCGCAAACTTCACTGTTACATTAATTCTTCTCATCCTTACCGAAAAATGATTAGAAATCGGGAGTAGTAATAATGAAATTATCTTCATCTAATATGGAATTCTCGTGTACAACACTGTCTACTCTTACATTAGTGTCCATCACTTTACTTGAAGTATACTCAGAACTTAATTGCCCGGAAATGATTTCTAATTAGTCACACTCTTGTGTGCGTAGGGTCTCACTTATGTCACTGTGTAGTAGTATTAGTATTAATAGTAATGGGTAAGGAGTTTTCATGATGCGGGAATCAACAGTTGAAAGTTCAGCTATATCTTCACAACTAAATTATACACTTGCTCAATAATATATTTTACGATGATGAAATATACGCATATTTTCCTTTATCGCCTAGTAATTCATTTCCCCTGCTTAGTATTATTCCCATCCACCTCAACACCAGTAGATTGAAGCATCATTAGAAAACATAATAAAATAATAATAGTTTTCCCACACACACACACACACACACACACACTATTTCTTTATTCTTCACACTAACTGATGAGATGACATTTCTGACACAATTTGTCGAGAAATTTAATCTTCTTTGACGTGGAGATTAAAAACTGATACCAGCTATCAAATAAGTTAAATATCAACTGTTCTTCCTAATGTTAATCATCTCTTACATTTGAGAATACATACCTGGGTGAAGGGAGGGGGGAGTTGTGAGGGGATTTCAGTGAGACACAGTAATCACAGTGAAAAGTCAAACGGTAGACTGTTTTCTCATTATTCTCATTCCATATCAATTCATCACCTCACAGATACACAATAAAACCAGCTGACACGATTCTCATTACACAAATTAAAATGAAATAAAACATATTTCAAAGGATAGGATGCAAGGTGATTTCTCCAATCCACTGATACCTATCTGACTGAATGTAATGTTGAAGACGATTAGAAATAGAAAAAGAGAATTTCTCCGCTGTATGATGCTTATTGGCTGATATGAGCAGTTAAATACCACTCACGGTACACAATAGTGCTCATCACCATCTAAACATCGGATGACTATTTGGCGCATCTGAGATAGACTTCATTAACGGTGTAGCCAGTGCGATTCTGTTCAAACAGCCGAACTAGCAGTGTATTAAATCTAACTTGGCATTTGTAAATCATACAATTCGAAATGAGAAATTATCACGGTTACTAGGAATTTAAATATTCCCATAATATATTTAGAACATAAAGATTTTCAGTGAACTGTCATGGTTTCAATAACTTTTTCTTCAGACTCAGAAGTTATAAATAACTAAATATTATTAGAATAGAAAATGGTATAAGAATGTGCATTAGGTTGCACTGTCAGGTAGAATGTCAATAAACTTACTATGGAGTCTGTCTCATAATTATCGAAAAAGGCAGAAAATGCTTTACACAAGCTACAACATTGCACAGATGATTATGTCAAACCCCTTGCCGTATAACAATCTACACGCGTGCGTGCTCGAACACACACAGGGAGGAGTAGTCATGCTTTTCATGTGAG
Source organism: Trichobilharzia regenti (assembly GCA_944472135.2). Lineage (NCBI taxonomy): Eukaryota > Metazoa > Platyhelminthes > Trematoda > Strigeidida > Schistosomatidae > Trichobilharzia > Trichobilharzia regenti. The sequence continues at coordinate 54,387 of CALYDD020000058.1, read as the reverse complement.
GCTACGAGAACATATACTGAAATGGCTTGATAAGTAGTTGAACTAATTAACCTCAATAAATTCAGGTGGCGTAAAACCAACTTCGTCTATGATGATGATGTGAATCACAAGAATGATTTTAAAGCGAGATTTTCTGAGAGTGCATACTGAAATACACTGAGACGATAGCTATCCATGGAATTCACCCCTCTTACTGTATTTACAGGAACAATTTATCATTACCCTGTACCATCTCATTAATAATTCTAATCTAATTATGTTACCAAGACTAGTGTTAATTATTATACTTCATATCCTTAAATTTCTTATCATTTTGTTTATTTCAGTTAGCCTTCTGTTTTTCATCTGTGAATTGATTCAACATTTAAATGTGTGTTTGGTCTTATTTTCCGAAATGTATTGTACACACACAGAATCAGATTTTTCAGATAGACTCCGTATACCGAGATAATTCTACCCAAATTTATTAATGACACTTAATACTTTTGATTACATGTTGGGGAAAAGTACCAGCTGTTCGTTAAAGTCACAGTTATGCATGAATGCTGGCTATGCTTTATACCAACGTTACGCCAGCCATGCGATGTCTGATGAAGAAAGGAGACATAGGAGAAAGTCACAGTGTATGCATATACAACAAGCTAATACATCAGTCTGGCCCAAGACAGTAGGCATTTTAAAAAAGCAATAAATCGATAGGTTGTTACTACTTAATTAGATGAAATATTCATATGGAACCTAACAAGATCACATTAAATGATTGAACATACAGAAATAGTCAGTCAGGGTGAATTTTTAGAATCAGAGAGGTAGGAGTTAAGCGACGGGCTTTAATATTGCTCGAAATATAGCCAAAATAGAAAATTTAACATCGTGCGTAAACATCAAATGAAATGTAATTACAATGTAAAAGCTTTTCACAGACATCCATAGAAAGTCAGTAATTGAGATGAAACATAGACAAAAGCTATACACTTCTAAGACGCACATTTCGTCCCATTTGGGACTCATCAACTGGATACGCCTGCATTCCCAGTTAGTGATGGTGTTCCCATTGAGACTCGAACACAGCACCCATCATTTAAAGAGCCAGAGCGCTATCCAGTAGACCACTTGGGCCGTGACGGCAACCTCTTGTGCAACGGGAACACCATCACTCACACTACGGAATGGGGGTATATCCAGATGACAAGTCCCAAATGGCATGAACAAGGACATCCTGGATTCCACTACGATTGACTCGTAGTTTCAAGTTATTCTTGATGTCAACAGAGACGGAAGATTTCGGTCTAACCAATTAACGGGAAAATCAAAAATGAATTAAAAGCAATTAAAAACCATGAGACTTCATACAATTAGCTCCCTTTAAACATGTTTGTATAGCAAATGACAATAAACATTGTTCATTGTATTGAATTCAATTTCATTTCGTCTCCCACATATAGGCACTTTCATGGCGAAAATTTGTGTACAATTTAATACTTAAAGATGTCATTGTAAAGTGCATATAATCTGATACAGAATTCATTTATACCATCAATACAAGATCAGTATTTCCACATCAAGAGAACAGTTTATATTGACATGGTGTCCACATCATTCATCACAGATAAAAGTATAGAGGGTTATTTAGATGACAATCACATCGTAAATTCTATTCAAACAACGATTAAATATTGACTACTGAACAAAGAATGTCCTTTCCGATAACTTCATTATCAGGTTCGACAGTTATGTGCATCCATAATGATGAAAGAATGATTGTTATTGACAACATTAGTGGTTTAAAAAAAAGAGTAACATCGAATCATTTAGATCATAATTCCAAAAGTTATTTGCAAATAGATTGTCTAAAATATATGTGGTAATATGTATAATTGTAACACTAAACTGAACACTAATACTACGAAATAAATGTTCATGAATGACAACGAATGTATCGTAATAAATTCTCATGAGTTATTTTCATATTCAATTTTATTCATCATATGGATTATAAACTTCAGATGAATGGTGTATGGTCATGTCAAGGACGAAGGGGGTTAGAGAGAAAATTTGAGGTGCGTTCTGTGTGTGTGTGTGTCAAAGTGTAGAATATTGAGGCAGAGATTAATTAATAAACAAGATTGTTATATAATGATGGTTAGTGAAAAGGTGTTGGAAAAGGTGAACAACACTTAAGCAGTGTTAATTACACTTTTATTACTTTTTGCTTAAATCCTTTGTCACTTTCTTCAATTTGATTGGCTTTTATTTTCCACTCACTCTGACTTGACAAGCAAATGTGTCTTCATTAGAGTTGAGTCACAAATTGATAAAGTTAGAATTCATGGTTCATTGATTCCTGACCCAAGTGTGACAGAAAGGCGAATCAAAATTTTATCTGGGGTAGAAGTATAAGTACATGGAAATAATAGCCGATTGGTTTAGATCGTCAACTGAAACCACAAATAAATTGTACATACGCTAAGATGTTAAGATAAAATGTGGGTGGACAATTAAATGACTTGCTTGAGTATTTATTATCACCAACAAGATACAAGTTTCGAGGGAGTAGGGTGGGATGAGTCATACTCAGCGATGTGAAAAGTACAATATGAATACCACAAAAACAGCTTGCTTCCACACTGTAATTTTGGTACAAGTGCGTCTGTGGCACAGTGGTTAGGACTCTCGCCGACCATGCACATGGTCCGAGGTTCGATCCCCTGCCCACACACACCTGATATCTATGGTCGGCCTGCAAAATTTGGGCGACTGATATCCATGCTGAAAAAAAATAGACGAGATATGCTGAATGCTATGTCCAAGGTCGACAAAATAGCCACAATAATGATAAAATTATAACGATGGTGTAGTGTAAAAGTAAAAGTACTATTACTGAACGATTCTTCAACGAACTTTCAATGCAACAGAATAACAAGTCAGTTATTCAAGCAAACCTATGTTGACACAACACACTAGTGATAAGTCACCGAGGTTGGACGACTCTATGGGACTGACTGACTGACTTTATGGCAGTATTTATGTAGTTCGAACGCATTCAGAAGAGTTTGTGTAAAAATTATATTTGTAAGTCCCAACGAAATTGAAGTGAATACTTCCAACGCTTCGTTGGGTGAACTTTGGACCAGACAGTTATGTTTGTTACAGTTAAGTAATCACGGTGTGTACATCCTCCACTCTTGTAAACGTAGTTAGATGGTAAAGACATTGAGCATTAGGCAGCAAGTATCGAATTTCATACATCTTCATTCGTTTTTCACACATTACGATACTTAAGAGAAGAACCCTATATTCAAATCATTGGATAGTAATATCGTCATTGGAAGGGAAAGAGTAAATCTTTAAAAAAATCAATTTAAATTTTTAAGATCATTGGAGCTAAAGGCATTCTTTTATTTCCTCCAATAAATCAATACATCATATAAAACAACTTTTTAACTTGGGATTTTCAGCATCAACTCACATTTCGACAAAGAAGACAACAAAGGGGAAAGAAAAAGTTGATATTGCGTGACCGACTAGTCGATTCATTTGCGTAAAATAACTTAACTGGATTTCTCTTCCTTTTGAAGTTTGTCAGTTTTGTCTACTAATGAGATGAGTAAAGTTGTGGATTAAAACTTTCTCCAAAAAAAAAGAAGAAACGAATGAATCAATGAAAGTGTAACAGTTGCAAACTGAAACATAATTGACGTCAGACACAAACTACGTTACAGTACACTAAAAAAAGGGGAGAGACGTAAACTATCACACACAGATATGTTCTATGCTAGGTTAGTGGCTATTTGCATATTCGCGTACATTAGAGTAAATACGTCCAAATTCTAGTTCTCATAGAATTCCTGCATTTTTTATTGGTTATAAAATAGGCCCTGTGATATCAGTCAATCAAATTAATTGTAGGATTAGACAAGTTGGTCACGTGACCCAAAATTCAGAGTGTTTACTGATAAACGACTTTATTGCGCCTGAATAGTCGATAAATCAGTAAACACTCTGAATTTTGGGTCACGTGACCAACTTGTCTAATCCTACAATTAATTTGATTGACTGATATCACAGGGCCTATTTTATAACCAATAAAAAATGCAGGAATTCTATGAGAACTAGAATTTGGACGTATTTACTCTAATGTACGCGAATATGCAAATAGCCACTAACCTAGCATAGAACATATCTGTGTGTGATAGTTTACGTCTCTCCCCTTTTTTTAGTGTACTGTAACGTAGTTTGTGTCTGACGTCAATTATGTTTCAGTTTGCAACTGTTACACTTTCATTGATTCATTCGTTTCTTCTTTTTTTTTGGAGAAAGTTTTAATCCACAACTTTACTCATCTCATTAGTAGACAAAACTGACAAACTTCAAAAGGAAGAGAAATCCAGTTAAGTTATTTTACGCAAATGAATCGACTAGTCGGTCACGCAATATCAACTTTTTCTTTCCCCTTTGTTGTCTTCTTTGTCGAAATGTGAGTTGATGCTGAAAATCCCAAGTTAAAAAGTTGTTTTATATGATGTATTGATTTATTGGAGGAAATAAAAGAATGCCTTTAGCTCCAATGATCTTAAAAATTTAAATTGATTTTTTTAAAGATTTACTCTTTCCCTTCCAATGACGATATTACTATCCAATGATTTGAATATAGGGTTCTTCTCTTAAGTATCGTAATGTGTGAAAAACGAATGAAGATGTATGAAATTCGATACTTGCTGCCTAATGCTCAATGTCTTTACCATCTAACTACGTTTACAAGAGTGGAGGATGTACACACCGTGATTACTTAACTGTAACAAACATAACTGTCTGGTCCAAAGTTCACCCAACGAAGCGTTGGAAGTATTCACTTCAATTTCGTTGGGACTTACAAATATAATTTTTACACAAACTCTTCTGAATGCGTTCGAACTACATAAATACTGCCATAAAGTCAGTCAGTCAGTCCCATAGAGTCGTCCAACCTCGGTGACTTATCACTAGTGTGTTGTGTCAACATAGGTTTGCTTGAATAACTGACTTGTTATTCTGTTGCATTGAAAGTTCGTTGAAGAATCGTTCAGTAATAGTACTTTTACTTTTACACTACACCATCGTTATAATTTTATCATTATTGTGGCTATTTTGTCGACCTTGGACATAGCATTCAGCATATCTCGTCTATTTTTTTTCAGCATGGATATCAGTCGCCCAAATTTTGCAGGCCGACCATAGATATCAGGTGTGTGTGGGCAGGGGATCGAACCTCGGACCATGTGCATGGTCGGCGAGAGTCCTAACCACTGTGCCACAGACGCACTTGTACCAAAATTACAGTGTGGAAGCAAGCTGTTTTTGTGGTATTCATATTGTACTTTTCACATCGCTGAGTATGACTCATCCCACCCTACTCCCTCGAAACTTGTATCTTGTTGGTGATAATAAATACTCAAGCAAGTCATTTAATTGTCCACCCACATTTTATCTTAACATCTTAGCGTATGTACAATTTATTTGTGGTTTCAGTTGACGATCTAAACCAATCGGCTATTATTTCCATGTACTTATACTTCTACCCCAGATAAAATTTTGATTCGCCTTTCTGTCACACTTGGGTCAGGAATCAATGAACCATGAATTCTAACTTTATCAATTTGTGACTCAACTCTAATGAAGACACATTTGCTTGTCAAGTCAGAGTGAGTGGAAAATAAAAGCCAATCAAATTGAAGAAAGTGACAAAGGATTTAAGCAAAAAGTAATAAAAGTGTAATTAACACTGCTTAAGTGTTGTTCACCTTTTCCAACACCTTTTCACTAACCATCATTATATAACAATCTTGTTTATTAATTAATCTCTGCCTCAATATTCTACACTTTGACACACACACACACAGAACGCACCTCAAATTTTCTCTCTAACCCCCTTCGTCCTTGACATGACCATACACCATTCATCTGAAGTTTATAATCCATATGATGAATAAAATTGAATATGAAAATAACTCATGAGAATTTATTACGATACATTCGTTGTCATTCATGAACATTTATTTCGTAGTATTAGTGTTCAGTTTAGTGTTACAATTATACATATTACCACATATATTTTAGACAATCTATTTGCAAATAACTTTTGGAATTATGATCTAAATGATTCGATGTTACTCTTTTTTTTAAACCACTAATGTTGTCAATAACAATCATTCTTTCATCATTATGGATGCACATAACTGTCGAACCTGATAATGAAGTTATCGGAAAGGACATTCTTTGTTCAGTAGTCAATATTTAATCGTTGTTTGAATAGAATTTACGATGTGATTGTCATCTAAATAACCCTCTATACTTTTATCTGTGATGAATGATGTGGACACCATGTCAATATAAACTGTTCTCTTGATGTGGAAATACTGATCTTGTATTGATGGTATAAATGAATTCTGTATCAGATTATATGCACTTTACAATGACATCTTTAAGTATTAAATTGTACACAAATTTTCGCCATGAAAGTGCCTATATGTGGGAGACGAAATGAAATTGAATTCAATACAATGAACAATGTTTATTGTCATTTGCTATACAAACATGTTTAAAGGGAGCTAATTGTATGAAGTCTCATGGTTTTTAATTGCTTTTAATTCATTTTTGATTTTCCCGTTAATTGGTTAGACCGAAATCTTCCGTCTCTGTTGACATCAAGAATAACTTGAAACTACGAGTCAATCGTAGTGGAATCCAGGATGTCCTTGTTCATGCCATTTGGGACTTGTCATCTGGATATACCCCCATTCCGTAGTGTGAGTGATGGTGTTCCCGTTGCACAAGAGGTTGCCGTCACGGCCCAAGTGGTCTACTGGATAGCGCTCTGGCTCTTTAAATGATGGGTGCTGTGTTCGAGTCTCAATGGGAACACCATCACTAACTGGGAATGCAGGCGTATCCAGTTGATGAGTCCCAAATGGGACGAAATGTGCGTCTTAGAAGTGTATAGCTTTTGTCTATGTTTCATCTCAATTACTGACTTTCTATGGATGTCTGTGAAAAGCTTTTACATTGTAATTACATTTCATTTGATGTTTACGCACGATGTTAAATTTTCTATTTTGGCTATATTTCGAGCAATATTAAAGCCCGTCGCTTAACTCCTACCTCTCTGATTCTAAAAATTCACCCTGACTGACTATTTCTGTATGTTCAATCATTTAATGTGATCTTGTTAGGTTCCATATGAATATTTCATCTAATTAAGTAGTAACAACCTATCGATTTATTGCTTTTTAAAATGCCTACTGTCTTGGGCCAGACTGATGTATTAGCTTGTTGTATATGCATACACTGTGACTTTCTCCTATGTCTCCTTTCTTCATCAGACATCGCATGGCTGGCGTAACGTTGGTATAAAGCATAGCCAGCATTCATGCATAACTGTGACTTTAACGAACAGCTGGTACTTTTCCCCAACATGTAATCAAAAGTATTAAGTGTCATTAATAAATTTGGGTAGAATTATCTCGGTATACGGAGTCTATCTGAAAAATCTGATTCTGTGTGTGTACAATACATTTCGGAAAATAAGACCAAACACACATTTAAATGTTGAATCAATTCACAGATGAAAAACAGAAGGCTAACTGAAATAAACAAAATGATAAGAAATTTAAGGATATGAAGTATAATAATTAACACTAGTCTTGGTAACATAATTAGATTAGAATTATTAATGAGATGGTACAGGGTAATGATAAATTGTTCCTGTAAATACAGTAAGAGGGGTGAATTCCATGGATAGCTATCGTCTCAGTGTATTTCAGTATGCACTCTCAGAAAATCTCGCTTTAAAATCATTCTTGTGATTCACATCATCATCATAGACGAAGTTGGTTTTACGCCACCTGAATTTATTGAGGTTAATTAGTTCAACTACTTATCAAGCCATTTCAGTATATGTTCTCGTAGCCTCACATGAAAAGCATGACTACTCCTCCCTGTGTGTGTTCGAGCACGCACGCGTGTAGATTGTTATACGGCAAGGGGTTTGACATAATCATCTGTGCAATGTTGTAGCTTGTGTAAAGCATTTTCTGCCTTTTTCGATAATTATGAGACAGACTCCATAGTAAGTTTATTGACATTCTACCTGACAGTGCAACCTAATGCACATTCTTATACCATTTTCTATTCTAATAATATTTAGTTATTTATAACTTCTGAGTCTGAAGAAAAAGTTATTGAAACCATGACAGTTCACTGAAAATCTTTATGTTCTAAATATATTATGGGAATATTTAAATTCCTAGTAACCGTGATAATTTCTCATTTCGAATTGTATGATTTACAAATGCCAAGTTAGATTTAATACACTGCTAGTTCGGCTGTTTGAACAGAATCGCACTGGCTACACCGTTAATGAAGTCTATCTCAGATGCGCCAAATAGTCATCCGATGTTTAGATGGTGATGAGCACTATTGTGTACCGTGAGTGGTATTTAACTGCTCATATCAGCCAATAAGCATCATACAGCGGAGAAATTCTCTTTTTCTATTTCTAATCGTCTTCAACATTACATTCAGTCAGATAGGTATCAGTGGATTGGAGAAATCACCTTGCATCCTATCCTTTGAAATATGTTTTATTTCATTTTAATTTGTGTAATGAGAATCGTGTCAGCTGGTTTTATTGTGTATCTGTGAGGTGATGAATTGATATGGAATGAGAATAATGAGAAAACAGTCTACCGTTTGACTTTTCACTGTGATTACTGTGTCTCACTGAAATCCCCTCACAACTCCCCCCTCCCTTCACCCAGGTATGTATTCTCAAATGTAAGAGATGATTAACATTAGGAAGAACAGTTGATATTTAACTTATTTGATAGCTGGTATCAGTTTTTAATCTCCACGTCAAAGAAGATTAAATTTCTCGACAAATTGTGTCAGAAATGTCATCTCATCAGTTAGTGTGAAGAATAAAGAAATAGTGTGTGTGTGTGTGTGTGTGTGTGGGAAAACTATTATTATTTTATTATGTTTTCTAATGATGCTTCAATCTACTGGTGTTGAGGTGGATGGGAATAATACTAAGCAGGGGAAATGAATTACTAGGCGATAAAGGAAAATATGCGTATATTTCATCATCGTAAAATATATTATTGAGCAAGTGTATAATTTAGTTGTGAAGATATAGCTGAACTTTCAACTGTTGATTCCCGCATCATGAAAACTCCTTACCCATTACTATTAATACTAATACTACTACACAGTGACATAAGTGAGACCCTACGCACACAAGAGTGTGACTAATTAGAAATCATTTCCGGGCAATTAAGTTCTGAGTATACTTCAAGTAAAGTGATGGACACTAATGTAAGAGTAGACAGTGTTGTACACGAGAATTCCATATTAGATGAAGATAATTTCATTATTACTACTCCCGATTTCTAATCATTTTTCGGTAAGGATGAGAAGAATTAATGTAACAGTGAAGTTTGCGAACTATAATACAATACAGTTGACATATTAGTTTACTTTATATAGTACACACTGAGTGATAGAGTACTAATAACCTGAATGACGTCCTCACAACAGTTTATTTCTCACTACCACAACAGTTTATTCACACACCTTCATAATTTGCTGCATGATACTTTTCTCGCTCCCTTGTTGTTTATTGCAATTTTCTATAGATCCTGGAGAGATGTTGAATCATTCCTATTGCACGTGTTGACTGGTACTGTTTCCATAAAACAAAAATTCCGTGATTAATCTTTCTCTCTCCGATTAAGTGTATTAATTTTAATTAACTTCACCCTTTCCACACTCTGATATGTGTAATTAGAGACAAGTGAATGCATTGCAGTGGTTGGGTTCTTTTCGAGATTATTTGGCTTAGAAGAGGAGTTAGTCACTCTAGAACTAACCAAATTTCTACGTTCTGATAATCTAAATAACCCCTATCTACTAGTTTTTCCTGTATATGTAATTCATTGGTATTTGGTAGATCACAGTACTTTTCATAATTGAATCTATCAAGTACTTAAGTTGACAAAGTTAGTCTCTGAGTGAGTTGGTTAGTTTAAATACCATCCTAATTCTGACCTTAATAATAATAATAGTTATAATAATAATAATGATTATTATTATAATTGAAAGCATTCTGATTACACAAATATATTTGTCATTGCATATTTATATAACAGTTAACATAATATGAAGGATCGAAATGTTATCGTGTCAAGATCGAACATATGAGTTAGGAAGAAAAGGACGGTGGTGAAAATATTATTGCGTAAAACAGATCCCGGTTTTAAAATTGAATTTCCAAGGCAGGTTCAAAGCAATAGCAACTAGTCGTAACTTTTGAAAAAATAAGCTAAGGTTTCACTGAATTTACCGAGTATATGACCCATAACTGTTTCATGAACGGGATTTGAATTTTGAACAGTCTGATGTCCACTTGTAACAGAAGAAGGCAAGACACGGAAGCTGTAAATGGACGCGAACATTGAACGTTTGTTTATTGGAACTGGTAGCCATTGGCGGGCAAGTCGAAGGCGCGAATGGTTCAATCGTGTAAAAGTTGGAAGAAGACGGAATAATACGAATAAAAGTACATTATATTTATTGCAAAACATTTGTTTACAGACTGTGTATGATATCACAATTGATATGATTATGAACAATAAATTTTGTTCGAAAAGTCATCCAATAAATAATACTGTTTCACTGTGTGATACATCTAATAAACAGACTAATATGGAATTCTTGTGGAACTAGTTATGTAGGTTGAACTCAGAGGAGTTCATTTTTACGTGTGGTGAACATGTTCCTGTTTGACATGGAAAAAGTGTAACCAAGTCAACAAATAGTGCCATTTTGTCTCATCTAGTAGACAGTTAACACAACATCAAAACAGATGAATCATTTACGGTTGTATATCGAGTACCAAACAATCTGCCCAAAGACACATTGTAACAACAGAAGACAAGTGCAAAGCAACAGATCGTTTATTAAGGGAATCAACACATTTATAGATTTTCATCTACGATATTATAGATTCATATAAGCAGAAAAGTACAGTCTTCTGATTGGTTGTTTCTCACTGAAATGTAATCTTTCATCTCTTTATGGCTGTTTCTTGAATGTCAGATCATCTGTATGTTAACTGTATCCGCCTACCCAAGGCCTTTGTTCTCATTTTTCTCATGACCAATATTGGGGACATAAACATTGACGTAAACTAATGTCTACCAATTTGGCTAGCAGCCAGCTCTCACCACAACATGATTACATTTCTCAGCCATAGCGGAAGCTATAGAGATTGATAAGAAAAAACCTGACCCATATTTGCAAAAAAGCACATTCATCCTGTTTGTTTATCCTAACCCTGACTATAAGGTCAGTAAGAACATAATTATCCACATTTTCATGTCATATAATGCCTTCTTATTCCTTTTCCCCTAGTTTACTTTACTCCATTACCTTTTTATTGTGTGTCGACCATTTGGAATTTACACTAAGCTTGTTATGTCACTACTATTTCATTAAAGTTCACAATTTAACCTCTTTATTTTACCACTACACTTCATATCTATCAGACCTTACTTGAACTTACATTCAGTGTTCCCCATTCTTGGTATTTGTTTGTATGTGTTTTGTGGTATTTATTTTCCCCTTCACACCATTGAATATAACTCAGCCCCACACCCTAGTCCCCAATGAAAATTGCATTCTGTTGAATATACACTGCACTATTATCTCATCCTTTTGTCCATTCACATTTTATCTTATGACCGTACATTTTATATACTTTCATTTGAAAAATATATTGAATAAGGAACTATAATTCCATATTCTAATTGTGCCTCAATACAGTTTTCGATATAATTTTCACATGCCTTTACTAGCTGTTCATATTCCCCTCTCATCATGGATTTATAAAAGTAGAGTTTGAGGGAAAATGTACCGAAACAACAATTGTTGGCTCAAAATCATTTTGTTCTCCTATTATGGGTAAAATTCATTTTAATAGTCTCACAGTGTTATACAGTAATGTTTACTGATGACGTTTCGAGCACAATTTATTGCTCGTAATCATATCAAGTCACTCACACAACTTTCTAACTTCGTCTATATAATTCCATTATTTTCAATGGCTTGATTTGGTTGGTAGTAGTATTTTCCATATTTCCGGTATGAGTGATGAGACATTCCTATTGCATGTGTTTGGTGTAGACTCGATGAACAAGGATTCAGTAACCAACCTCTCTCTCCACCTATCTAGATTACTTTTTAGAATTTTAACCCTCTCCCATCCTATTGTGTGGTTGTGTGTTAATGTATGCAGTGCGATTGCTGAGCTTTTTTCTAAATTACTTATCTTCGTGGGGTCAGCCATTCTTACCTTGGCTAAATTCTTATGTTCCAACAATCTGACTATCCCCCAACCACTAGTCTGACCTATGCAGTTGACTTAACTCACAATCTTTGCAGGGTATTTTGTAAATTATATTATTTTGTCTAATTGGGTCCGCCGGGTCCTCTAACCTTTAAAGCTTGTCCCTGAGTAGTAGACTGGAATCAGTTGGATTGTCGGAACACAGGAATTTAGATAGCTCTGAAATGATTGACCCTGTTAAAATGAATAACCTAGAACAAGCTCCATCATGCATGCATCATACATGCATATAGTCTCACAGTAGAGGAGGAGAGGTTTAACGTAATAAAAAAGTAATATACTTGGGTGGAAAGCGAAGTTAACCACCGAATATTTGTCCATCGAATCAACATCGAATGTGTACAGTGAAAATGGTGTAACACATATCCTGGACATATCGGAAACTGCAGTCAAAATCAATAGGGATTAGAAAATATTCGTATGTAAATTTAGTCGGGAAGTGTGAACACAATGATGATATGATTATAAGCAGCAATAAGATGTGCGTGAAATGTCATCCAGTTAAGAATATTGTATCATTGGATCTCATACATCAAATAAACTAATCTAATATAAAATATGCTTTTAACTGAAACAAAAACTGGCTAAAAGAATGAACATTTAATTATACTAAAGTGAATAAAACTGGTCAAAACATATCTAATGTTTGTTAAGACAAAATACGATGGACATTAGTGAAATAAAAGAAACATTAATTTGATTTACACAATTTACCTGTTTGCGATTGGAATATTCTCAGTGTGTTTACCTTCTCTCATTTCTTTTACATTAACTGTTCCATTTTTACATACAAACTATAGAAAGTACCTATGTGCATAATAGACAGAAAACAGGCAGTTCAGTAGAGTGTCAGGAACTCCTAATAAGCTAAACACATAATGGACGATTCTCCTTGAATAGTGACGTCTACTCCATAAAGATAGAACTGAAGTGACTCCTTCTGATCGCTGGGGTTTAGCAGATCAAAAAGTGGCGTATTGAAGCCAATAATCAATAAACTGCTGATGTATAAAAGGGTCTGTGGATGACCACTTTTTATAATTTGTTTATAATGATTGTGATTTTAACGATGTTTTGCAGTCATGTAGTAATTCTCATACTTATGATAGAAAGCATCTAGAACTGGCTCAAACAGGCCTATATCAGCTAAAACAGGCGTGCATAGGGTTAAATGAGAATGGACTGATTAAATCACTAGGCCGAATAAAAATATTTACTTTAATGCACCTGGACAGTCTAGAATCCTGATATCATGAGGCGAATATAATTGGTTATTTTTCGGCTTAATCTTCTCACAGTTTGTATTTAATGTATTGTATAATCAAATCGAACTGTTCGCACCGTCAGGGGCCGTCTGCCATCACTCTTCATTTCCTTGGGCTAAAAAGGTTGAAGTGAGGAGTGGTCAGTATGTAGTCTTCGGTCTAGTTGCCTATTATTTCGTAGTAACGAGGTCATTATTATTATTATTATAACATAAGCATCAGTGACATAACAGGTTATATTCACACCAGATGTAGGAAATGAATCACAAATATCATTTCTGAATACAGAATTGACAAGAAGTGATGGTATAATTCTGGAAGGATCTATCTACAAAAAATCTCTATGGAATGGTGGACTAACGAATTTCTATAGCTGGATACCTATCAACTAAAAAAGTAGCTCGTACTATCTTACATTACGAACGCCTCCGAAGCATCAGGACCACTGAGTGCTGAGAAGAAGATCTCTCGTTTCTTGTAAAAGTTATGGCTGAAAATCAGTACCCAGGGGGGGTTGTAGGTAGGAACATTAGACTAGAGCTATAAGGGGAAGAATGCTGTTCAGTCTCAAAGAAAACACTATACATGAACCGAGACTTAGCGGAAGACATCCTGAAGACATGAGAATCTCTAACTTCCTAAATAATACCATGTACGGGGAAAGTTAAAAAGGGTGGTATTCTTTATCCTTCCACTACTTTCAAGCTATACAAAGGACAAACACACTCATGTGACCACCTCAGTGGGTGTACATCAGATAATCAATTTCTGTATAGCTAGGTATATACACCTCTGTACGAGGCTCTTTTCAAAACTACTTAGAAGAATAAATCATCATTAATTCTCATTAGATCTTGTGTTCCTCTGGGTTCCAAGTGAAACATAGAGTGTTTCAAGCCCTAATTTCTGAAGTCCAGTAGCAGCTGTCATGTTGATTTTTCTTTACGTGATGGAGTAAGTGGTCCCAAGCTCAACCTTCCTCCTTCATTGGGCTTAATATTAGCTAAGCAGAATTTAGAATTATGCGCTGGTCGGGAGTCGAACCAGGAACCACTTTTGGTGTGGTTGGCTAGTATCCCTACTGTTGAACCGCCGACGTATGATATATACTACTTGCATCTGTTTACAAGTAGTTCGCAGACAAACAGCAGAATTCAAAATTTCATCCCGCTATGACATATACTTAAAAAGCTGCGTACAGAAATAGAAAAAAAAATGAGAAAAACAGTGTCTGTGTGTGTCGGTGAAAACTGTCTGAAAGCAACTAGAAACAAAACTAAGAAAATCTCAGATACAAGTGTTGTCTATTTTAAATGAAAAGAATGAAAGCAAGTGATCTTGAAAAGTGAATTGATTATTACTGAAAAACTAGATAAAATAGTTTTAGTGAATGATTAAATGATTAGAACTTTGAATGTTTTGAAGATTTAAAAAGAAATTATGTATCGTTTTCTGCTGTCTTTTGTTTTCGTAATGTTCTTTTGCTTATGCTTTTTTCTGTCTGTTCAGTTGGCGTCAATTTAATCAATATAATGTATGGCGCCTTGGAGAATAGATCTACATGGCTGTCTGTCTGTGAGTCATTCTCGTTCTCTGCCTTCTCTTTATGCCTTTTTATTTGAGGATTTTAAAATGGTGTCCCATAGAATGGGATAATTATTGTGAAAATTGGAAAATCTAAAGCAGACTTCATCTGTTATTATACATCCATCTAATCTTCCGTTTTTACTCTGCTTACCACAGGTTACTCGAGGTTAAGAGTCAATCAGCCAGGAACTGAGCGCAGAAAACATGCAGGCGGTGTGGTTGGCTAGTACTGTACTTTTGAACTACTGACACTACTGATACTTTGTGTATTGGACCACTGTAATCAGCTATCATAAGTAGTTAAATGTTTACAAATCTGAGTGAAATTATTCTGCCTATCACTGCTTCACGTTAATAACTGTTAAAATTTCAATGATGACAAAACCAAGAGTTGGGATACATTTGCAGCCTTTCGCTCAGACCTACTTCTCTTTACATGCTGTACCACATTCTGTCTTTTCTTCCAAGCAAAATCACACAAACAATTACTAAATGTTGTCATTGATTGAATTCATAAACATATCAAAGATATGGATCGCACAAAGTATTGACACACACACACACACACCAGTATGCAGCATGCTGACATTTACAGCATTATGGTGAATAACAGGAAGCTGTCATTACCACAGAATAAATTTGGTACGTTCACATATATTCCACGAGTAGAAGTCAGCATACACGGAGATACTGTCAGATTAATTAGTCCAATTAATTCTGTCACGATTAGTAGACGAAAGGTGTATTTGAAACAATGATGAATTTAAAATATCTAGAGAAACACATGCAAATATAGTGTTTTTTCACATAGAGTCTGTCGATAGGATTTATGCAGGATGTTTCATTCCTTTCAGTTTGGAAACCCTCAAGTTTCGTCGGTGACTGTATGTTCATATCGGGCGAAACAACCAAAATCAGATTACACCATCAAAAGTGTATGTCAGTTGCCCAGACTGGTAAAGATCCTGAGCCTAGCACTTCTGCTAGAAAACTAATCAATGCTTCAGAACATTATATGCCGTAACCGACTGAAAAATGTCAGAAACCAGACTGGTGCTTCGAGGATTGTTTATTTCTTAACCGACAGCAAAGCAGGACTACACAGTTAGTACGGTAAAAAGTTTGTGGATAAACATCAGCATAAATCTTTATAATACTTTCGATCGTTTTTCTCCAGTCGTCTGCCAAACAGAATGTGATTAGGCCATGGCAACCTACTGTTGCTTCCCATCAAAATAGCGCGATGTATTCAAATAAGCAGTCTGTACGTTGCTTATTCAATGTTCATCAACATTGACAGATTATCTCCTAAATTAATGACAACACCAAGAAATTTATCAAGTTAGTTTAGCCACCGGTTACAGGTAGCTTTCATAAAATGGAAAATTTTTCAGGTAACATTGCCTTAATATTAGTAGCTTGAAAATTCCCATTCAGTCATAGAAAAGAAAAGGTGTTCAGCAAAGAGTTACTCTTTTCGGCGATATCATTCTCAAGCTGTACAAATCACAAATTTAAAGTAATTTGTCTTGGCAACAAAAGGAATATTTCCAAAGATGTGTTAATGCACCCTCTATTAAATCTCTACGCTCATGACGACTGTTGCTAACTCGATTTTCGTTTATTTTTAAGTGAATTCTACTCAGATTATTAACTTGACTCTCATCCATTTTTTCATTGAACCCTATCAATTGGATTACGTCACCCAACCTACTTTCGTAACTTTATTTTAGTTTCTAACCGATTAACGCCTTCAAAATTACGTAATTTGTTTGTCAAAAACTAACAATTGCATTAACACATCTTTGGAAATATTCCTTTTGTTGCCAAGACAAATTACTACAAATTTGCGATTAGTACAGCCTGAGAATGATATCGCCGAAAAGAGTAACTCTTTGCTGAACGCCTTAATATTAGTTGAAAGTCTACTTCACATCACCTCCGATTCCCTCTATAGATATAAATTGTAAAACACTCAATCTAATATCGGTTAGTTTTTCCAACAACCAGTTCAACTGTAAATATATGCTAGAAAAGTTGGATGACATGTTTGTTCTTGTGTGTTGTTCATGAGTGACAGAAGGAGCTCAGCTCATGTTAAAGCTCACAACAACAAAACACGTAGTTCACTGAAGAGGCTGTTTCCGGTGAATTCATTTTCTTCAGCTGTACAATGGCATTTATTTATAAGTTTTTCACAAAATAGGATAGTAATAAAAGTTATGAGTTGTCAACTTCATAGTTGTTATTACTAGTCAGTGTATAAGAGCAGCTGAGTAATTTTATCGTAGCTACATTATGAGGTGGAAAATTTAATGAATGAGTCACAGTGACGATCCACATAGGAACAAAAGAAAATATAGAATTATGTAAGACCACTATAGAAACACAAGAGCTATACGGATTTAGAAAAACAAATAAATAAAAATCAAGTCAGTCGAATTTCTTTAGAGCGCTTATAGAATTCCATATTTTCTTTCATTCCTATGTACATCCTGACTACGACTCACTCATTAAGCTATTCATCTTATTACTAAACTCTAATACACTTATTCACATTCTTTTATGCATTGAATAATATTTAAAACTATGAATGTGACAACTCATAACTTTTATTACTATCCTATTTTGTGAAAAACTTATAAATAAATGCGATTGTACGGCTGAAGAAAATGAATTCACCGAAAAGAGCCTGTTCACTAAACTATGTGTTCTGTTTTCATCAATGTCTGGTCGGGAATTATTCATAAACAACAACACCAACAGCAACAATTCACTGTTTCGTCAAAACATTCATTCATTCATTCGACTTTCTCATTACTGATTATATGCTGACTGACATGTGTATCAGTTAGACGCAGAAATATAAAAATTTTCCACTGAAAATTAGTTCACCTGTGAGTGGTCAACTATATACACCAACAAGGTTATGATATTCCAGTTAACACAAGGACACCGTTTCCTATCAATTCATTAAATTATCATCACTATGTTATTCGAAGGTTGATAACTAGAGATGAAATCCAGGATGGTGATTTCGTTCTATCTGGAACTCTTAATTTGAACGTACCTCTAATCTTTAATGAGTGTTGGTGTTCCCACTGGGACTCGAATAAAGCGCTCACAGTTTACAAAGCCAAAGTGTTGTCCTTGATAGAATCACCTCTAGTGGGACAGATATCAGTTATTGTTTGTTTAAGTTGATTTTATGCATCTCTAAGATCGATTATATTGGACCGAAATCTTCTGTCTCCGTCGACATGTCGGCTCCTAATATGCGTGTATCGACAATGTTTGTGGATTAATAGCGATGTTATTTGGTAGGTGGTGACTAACTGTCGAATTCCAGACATACACGTTCCGTCCTATCGATTTATACAACAACAAGTGAATAATACCCAGATTACAATCAGTATGCCCTTTGTCTTTATTTCATTAACTTATTATTATTATTTTATTCAGTGGAAGCTGTCGTTTATTCTCCGCATTTGCGTCTTATGATAATATTAAAGTGACAATGGTAAACTATTGATGATAATGATAATAGTAATAGTAATAATAAGGGAATGCTACTGAAGAGAATTGGAGTAGGAAAGCAACATAAAAGAAGAAAATAGATGAAATGCGCATTCGGCTACTTACAGGACAAGCCGACATCAAAGGAATGGGCAAGTAAAGTTTTTTATCAGTGAATTCACCCATTCTGAAATCCATATGTATATAAACACAGAATATCTCTTTTATTCTCTCACGCAACCGCTACTGCATTTAGAATTTTTCTATTTTTAATGCCAGACATTTTTCGTTGCATGCTGACACTATGAAGATTTCTTTCTGTATAGGTCTTATGTAACATGAGTTACTGATTGCAACTCAGTGCATAGGTGAAATACACCTGACGCTAACATGTATTATTCACAATTAATGACAACAATAGTCGTGAAGACAGTCTACGTAAGAAGCATGTACATCCTTGTAGTTAGTAGGACTAGTGGTGTAAAACTCAGTCAGCTCGTCACTACATTAGTAGAAAGGCATCTGAATACATGCGAATAATGGTCTAAAACCATACTCCCCGACCCCCAACACCCCCTCTATTCCCAACTCTCTCCTTGTATCTCATCAGGTAGAACCAGAAACGAGTACAAAATAATATATGCTCGTACAACCAAGTATAGGAACTCAACGATACCATATTTGGCCCGTGTTCTAAGTGACAGAGACAGTGTTAAGCGCGAAACGAATGACTTGCTTTATTGTTAATAACATAATTTTGGCTCTTTTATTTCTCTCTTATTTGTATTACATAATGAACACCTTCTTAAACATACTTAGCTACCTGAAATTATTAATATTGGCTTACTTTTTTATACTTTATTCTGCTTCTTCTTTTGTGTATCTACTGGTCCAGACTGTATTATCACTATGAGTATTACAAAATTGTCCTGTACTTAACCTTCATGTAATATTAGTTTTGTGATTGTTTTTTTTTTGTTCGGCAATATTAACTGACAATCTTGGTTGTGAACGCCGTTATCAGCATCTTAAAATTTTGTATTATGCAGGATTACTCACACTACCACTACAAACAACCCATTAGATCTGACAATAAAATAAACAACCTGAAATGTTTATTTTATGATTGTTTAGTGTTGTTCAATCAAATTAACTGATCATCATAGCGATAAACATTCTTGGTATTATTTTATAACTTCTTGTATCACGCATACACATCATAGCTTCCACTACCCAATACTGAGATATTATTTATTATGTTGTTTATTTTCCTTTCTACTTCTTGGTATTTTTTTGCAATTTTTTGTTGTCGTTGTTTTTATATTTATTTTTGAAATAATTCCTTTTAAACGTGCGATGAAATTAGATGTAATATTGTAGATATGTGCTGAAAATTCCAAACTGTATCACTAGTACTGTTTTTGGAATAAAGCAAATTATTATTATTATTATTGTCTTCGCATTTTGCTCACAGCCAGTATTACTAGAAGGGAATCCAAGGAACACCATAGAAATCATTCAAACTAATTGCATGATTCTATAAACTACTGAAGAATGATTGAGATGGATACTTGTATACCATTTACACCAACCAGTAGTGCTTGCTAGCCAGATCGAAGTTATTTAACACACACACACACACACACGCAAACACAATGTATCACACAGACACATATATATACACACACACAGGCAGGCAGGCAGTCTGAAAGACACGAACATCCACACACTTCGAAAGCTACACACAAAAACAATGGCAGACACCGACAGCCACACTGACAATGACACACACAGCCACACACGCACACAGACTCACACACACACAGTGAGACAGTGGTCCGTCTGTGTTGAATGCGTGTTTGTAGGATTCCCGTTGTCTTGTCTGAGATGGAGCGTGCTACTTATCAAGTGACGGCGAGGTCGGTGGAGCTGAGTGATGAAGATAGCTTGATATGATTATGAGCAACAAATTGTGCTCGAAACGTCATCAGTAAACATTACTGTATAACACTGTGAGACTTTATCAAAACAAAATTTACCCATAATGGAATTACGCTCCACCACAGTGCACAAGTTTTATTCTTATATAGCTGGCAGGAGACATGAAGGAGTCGACTGGTTCATTGATTGACTGATTGGTTGATTGATGTAAAGTGAGATGGTGAGTGGGTGAGTGAGTACTTCGGTTTGTTTCGAGGGCATGATTGTCAATTGTGGTTTTGGTGTGATTGGTGAGTTGTTTGGAAGGAGATGGCTGGCTGGCGCGCGATCCACCGAGATGTGAGGATAATGTGGTGAGAGGGAGGAGGGGTTTGTAGTCAGCGTATGTATATATTTGTGTGGTTGAATATAATTCTGTGTCGACAGATTGGCTAACTGGCTGGCTGGTTGGTTGGTTGGTTCTTTAGCAAGGAGGGAATCTTCCTCCAACTAACCAAACTACAAGGACGATTCCTTTGTTATTTGTGAGAAAAACATGGGGTTGACATGGGGCTTCAGATGGCTCAGGCTAGTCCACATGGCCTCACCTGTCGTGCAAGAAGCACGAAACGCCTATCATCATATGTGTAATGAGTATCCTGTTAGAAGGACATCAATACAGACTTCAACATGTATAACCCGAAACAAGCCAGACACATTATCGCAACCCACCTTAATTTCAAATACCATATTCCAAAACAACCATTTGCTAACACACAAGAAACCTGTCAGATTCACACACTCACATCAACACAACAGTCATGCACACGCTCACATCAACGCGCCGACTCGAATCACTCACTCACTCACACACACACACACAGACAAGATACCAAAACTGCACCACAAATAACAACCACTCCCTTCCCGTGCTACTCAAATATCCACTATTCAGTAATCTATCAATTCCATTAGAAAAAACAAACAAATAAACTCACAGAATACATCAAACTTTCACACAATATACACACTACCTTACACACTGCATATTTCAAAACTATGCCTTTGTCTTATTTCGTCTTCCTACTCCCTATTCGATATTCCATGAACCATAGCACAATTTACAGCCTCCAGCTTCCAGTATCCGGCCTCCACTCACCCATACTTCGTCTAACATCGGACATACAACATCTGAGACATTGACATACTTGATATCCCACACACACGCACGCGCACACTAACATACACACACACACGCAAACACAATGTATCACACAGACAAATATATATACACACACAGGCAGGCAGGCAGTCTGAAAGACACGAACATCCACACACTTCGAAAGCTACACACAAAAACAATGGCAGACACCGACAGCCACACTGACAATGACACACACAGCCACACACGCACACAGACTCACACACACACACAGTGAGACAGTGGTCCGTCTGTGTTGTATGCGTGTTTGTAGGATTCCCGTTGTCTTGTCTGAGATGGAGCGTGCTACTTATCAAGTGACGGCGAGGTCGGTGGAGCTGAGTGATGAAGATAGCTTGATATGATTATGAGCAACAAATTGTGCTCGAAACGTCATCAGTAAACATTACTGTATAACACTGTGAGACTTTATCAAAACAAAATTTACCCATAATGGAATTACACTCTACCACAGTTCACAAGTTTTATTCTTATATAGCTGGCAGGAGACATGAAGGAGTCGACTGGTTCATTGATTGACTGATTGGTTGATTGATGTAAAGTGAGATGGTGAGTGGGTGAGTGAGTACTTCGGTTTGTTTCGAGGGCATGATTGTCAATTGTGGTTTTGGTGTGATTGGTGAGTTGTTTGGAAGGAGATGGCTGGCTGGCGCGCGATCCACCGAGATGTGAGGATAATGTGGTGAGAGGGAGGAGGGGTTTGTAGTCAGCGTATGTATATATTTGTGTGGTTGAATATAATTCTGTGTCGACAGATTGGCTAACTGGCTAGGCTGGCTGGTTGGTTGGTTGGTTGGTTCTTTAGCAAGGAGGGAATCTTCCTCCAACTAACCAAACTACAAGGACGATTCCTTTGTTATTTGTGAGAAAAACATGGGGTTGACATGGGGCTTCAGATGGCTCAGGCTAGTCCACATGGCCTCACCTGTCGTGCAAGAAGCACGAAACGCCTATCATCATACGTGTAATGAGTATCCTGTTAGAAGGACATCATCACAGACTTCAACATGTATAACCCGAAACAAGCCAGACACATTATCGCAACCCACCTTAATTTCAAATACCATATTCCAAAACAACCATTTGCTAACACACAAGAAACCTGTCAGATTCACACACTCACATCAACACAACAGTCATGCACACGCTCACATCAACGCGCCGACTCGAATCACTCACTCACTCACACACACACACACAGACAAGATACCAAAACTGCACCACAAATAACAACCACTCCCTTCCCGTGCTACTCAAATATCCACTATTCAGTAATCTATCAATTCCATTAGAAAAAACAAACAAATAAACTCACAGAATACATCAAACTTTCACACAATATACACACTACCTTACACACTGCATATTTCAAAACTATGCCTTTGTCTTATTTCGTCTTCCTACTCCCTATTCGATATTCCATGAACCATAGCACAATTTACAGCCTCCAGCTTCCAGTATCCGGCCTCCACTCACCCATACTTCGTCTAACATCGGACATACAACATCTGAGACATTGACATACTTGATATCCCACACACACGCACGCGCACACTAACATACACACACACACGCAAACACAATGTATCACACAGACAAATATATATACACACACAGGCAGGCAGGCAGTCTGAAAGACACGAACATCCACACACTTCGAAAGCTACACACAAAAACAATGGCAGACACCGACAGCCACACTGACAATGACACACACAGCCACACACGCACACAGACTCACACACACACACAGTGAGACAGTGGTCCGTCTGTGTTGTATGCGTGTTTGTAGGATTCCCGTTGTCTTGTCTGAGATGGAGCGTGCTACTTATCAAGTGACGGCGAGGTCGGTGGAGCTGAGTGATGAAGATAGCTTGATATGATTATGAGCAACAAATTGTGCTCGAAACGTCATCAGTAAACATTACTGTATAACACTGTGAGACTTTATCAAAACAAAATTTACCCATAATGGAATTACACTCTACCACAGTGCACAAGTTTTATTCTTATATAGCTGGCAGGAGACATGAAGGAGTCGACTGGTTCATTGATTGACTGATTGGTTGATTGATGTAAAGTGAGCTGGTGAGTGGGTGAGTGAGTACTTCGGTTTGTTTCGAGGGCATGATTGTCAATTGTGGTTTTGGTGTGATTGGTGAGTTGTTTGGAAGGAGATGGCTGGCTGGCGCGCGATCCACCGAGATGTGAGGATAATGTGGTGAGAGGGAGGAGGGGTTTGTAGTCAGCGTATGTATATATTTGTGTGGTTGAATATAATTCTGTGTCGACAGATTGGCTAACTGGCTAACTGGCTGGCTGGTTGGTTGGTAGGTTGGTTCTTTAGCAAGGAGGGAATCTTCCTCCAACTAACCAAACTACAAGGACGATTCCTTTGTTATTTGTGAGAAAAACATGGGGTTGACATGGGGCTTCAGATGGCTCAGGCTAGTCCACATGGCCTCACCTGTCGTGCAAGAAGCACGAAACGCCTATCATCATACGTGTAATGAGTATCCTGTTAGAAGGACATCATCACAGACTTCAACATGTATAACCCGAAACAAGCCAGACACATTATCGCAACCCACCTTAATTTCAAATACCATATTCCAAAACAACCATTTGCTAACACACAAGAAACCTGTCAGATTCACACACTCACATCAACACAACAGTCATGCACACGCTCACATCAACGCGCCGACTCGAATCACTCACTCACTCACACACACACACACAGACAAGATACCAAAACTGCACCACAAATAACAACCACTCCCTTCCCGTGCTACTCAAATATCCACTATTCAGTAATCTATCAATTCCATTAGAAAAAACAAACAAATAAACTCACAGAATACATCAAACTTTCACACAATATACACACTACCTTACACACTGCATATTTCAAAACTATGCTTTTGTCTTATTTCGTCTTCCTACTCCCTATTCGATATTCCATGAACCATAGCACAATTTACAGCCTCCAGCTTCCAGTATCCGGCCTCCACTCACCCATACTTCGTCTAACATCGGACATACAACATCTGAGACATTGACATACTTGATATCCCACACACACGCACGCGCACACTAACACACACACACACACACGCAAACACAATGTATCACACAGACACATATATAACACACACACAGGCAGGCAGTCTGAAAGACACGAACATCCACACACTTCGAAAGCTACACACAAAGACAATGGCAGACACCGACAGCCACACTGACAATGACACCCACAACCACACACGCACACAGACTCACACACACACACAGTGAGACAGTGGTCCGTCTGTGTTGTATGCGTGTTTGTAGGATTCCCGTTGTCTTGTCTGAGATGGAGCGTGCTACTTATCAAGTGACGGCGAGGTCGGTGGAGCTGAGTGATGAAGATAGCTTGATATGATTATGAGCAACAAATTGTGCTCGAAACGTCATCAGTAAACATTACTGTATAACACTGTGAGACTTTATCAAAACAAAATTTACCCATAATGGAATTACACTCTACCACAGTTCACAAGTTTTATTCTTATATAGCTGGCAGGAGACATGAAGGAGTCGACTGGTTCATTGATTGACTGATTGGTTGATTGATGTAAAGTGAGATGGTGAGTGGGTGAGTGAGTACTTCGGTTTGTTTCGAGGGCATGATTGTCAATTGTGGTTTTGGTGTGATTGGTGAGTTGTTTGGAAGGAGATGGCTGGCTGGCGCGCGATCCACCGAGATGTGAGGATAATGTGGTGAGAGGGAGGAGGGGTTTGTAGTCAGCGTATGTATATATTTGTGTGGTTGAATATAATTCTGTGTCGACAGATTGGCTAACTGGCTAACTGGCTGGCTGGTTGGTTGGTTCTTTAGCAAGGAGGGAATCTTCCTCCAACTAACCAAACTACAAGGACGATTCCTTTGTTATTTGTGAGAAAAACATGGGGTTGACATGGGGCTTCAGATGGCTCAGGCTAGTCCACATGGCCTCACCTGTCGTGCAAGAAGCACGAAACGCCTATCATCATACGTGTAATGAGTATCCTGTTAGAAGGACATCAATACAGACTTCAACATGTATAACCCGAAACAAGCCAGACACATTATCGCAACCCACCTTAATTTCAAATACCATATTCCAAAACAACCATTTGCTAACACACAAGAAACCTGTCAGATTCACACACTCACATCAACACAACAGTCATGCACACGCTCACATCAACGCGCCGACTCGAATCACTCACTCACTCACACACACACACACAGACAAGATACCAAAACTGCACCACAAATAACAACCACTCCCTTCCCGTGCTACTCAAATATCCACTATTCAGTAATCTATCAATTCCATTAGAAAAAACAAACAAATAAACTCACAGAATACATCAAACTTTCACACAATATACACACTACCTTACACACTGCATATTTCAAAACTATGCCTTTGTCTTATTTCGTCTTCCTACTCCCTATTCGATATTCCATGAACCATAGCACAATTTACAGCCTCCAGCTTCCAGTATCCGGCCTCCACTCACCCATACTTCGTCTAACATCGGACATACAACATCTGAGACATTGACATACTTGATATCCCACACACACGCACGCGCACACTAACACACACACACACACACGCAAACACAATGTATCACACAGACACATATATATACACACACAGGCAGGCAGGCAGTCTGAAAGACACGAACATCCACACACTTCGAAAGCTACACACAAAAACAATGGCAGACACCGACAGCCACACTGACAATGACACACACAGCCACACACGCACACAGACTCACACACACACACAGTGAGACAGTGGTCCGTCTGTGTTGTATGCGTGTTTGTAGGATTCCCGTTGTCTTGTCTGAGATGGAGCGTGCTACTTATCAAGTGACGGCGAGGTCGGTGGAGCTGAGTGATGAAGATAGCTTGATATGATTATGAGCAACAAATTGTGCTCGAAACGTCATCAGTAAACATTACTGTATAACACTGTGAGACTTTATCAAAACAAAATTTACCCATAATGGAATTACACTCTACCACAGTGCACAAGTTTTATTCTTATATAGCTGGCAGGAGACATGAAGGAGTCGACTGGTTCATTGATTGACTGATTGGTTGATTGATGTAAAGTGAGCTGGTGAGTGGGTGAGTGAGTACTTCGGTTTGTTTCGAGGGCATGATTGTCAATTGTGGTTTTGGTGTGATTGGTGAGTTGTTTGGAAGGAGATGGCTGGCTGGCGCGCGATCCACCGAGATGTGAGGATAATGTGGTGAGAGGGAGGAGGGGTTTGTAGTCAGCGTATGTATATATTTGTGTGGTTGAATATAATTCTGTGTCGACAGATTGGCTAACTGGCTAACTGGCTGGCTGGTTGGTTGGTAGGTTGGTTCTTTAGCAAGGAGGGAATCTTCCTCCAACTAACCAAACTACAAGGACGATTCCTTTGTTATTTGTGAGAAAAACATGGGGTTGACATGGGGCTTCAGATGGCTCAGGCTAGTCCACATGGCCTCACCTGTCGTGCAAGAAGCACGAAACGCCTATCATCATACGTGTAATGAGTATCCTGTTAGAAGGACATCATCACAGACTTCAACATGTATAACCCGAAACAAGCCAGACACATTATCGCAACCCACCTTAATTTCAAATACCATATTCCAAAACAACCATTTGCTAACACACAAGAAACCTGTCAGATTCACACACTCACATCAACACAACAGTCATGCACACGCTCACATCAACGCGCCGACTCGAATCACTCACTCACTCACACACACACACACAGACAAGATACCAAAACTGCACCACAAATAACAACCACTCCCTTCCCGTGCTACTCAAATATCCACTATTCAGTAATCTATCAATTCCATTAGAAAAAACAAACAAATAAACTCACAGAATACATCAAACTTTCACACAATATACACACTACCTTACACACTGCATATTTCAAAACTATGCTTTTGTCTTATTTCGTCTTCCTACTCCCTATTCGATATTCCATGAACCATAGCACAATTTACAGCCTCCAGCTTCCAGTATCCGGCCTCCACTCACCCATACTTCGTCTAACATCGGACATACAACATCTGAGACATTGACATACTTGATATCCCACACACACGCACGCGCACACTAACACACACACACACACACGCAAACACAATGTATCACACAGACACATATATATACACACACACAGGCAGGCAGTCTGAAAGACACGAACATCCACACACTTCGAAAGCTACACACAAAGACAATGGCAGACACCGACAGCCACACTGACAATGACACCCACAACCACAACCACACACGCACACAGACACACACACACACAGTGAGACAGTGGTCCGTCTATGTTATATGCGTGTTTGTAGGATTCCGTTGTCTTGTCTGAGATGGAGCGTGCTACTTATCAAGTGACGGCGAGGTCGGTGGAGCTGAGTGATGAAGATAGCTTGATATGATTATGAGCAACAAATTGTGCTCGAAACGTCATCAGTAAACATTACTGTATAACACCATTATGTGTAAATTTTGTTTTGATAAATTCTCACAGCGTTATACAGTAATGTTTACTGATGACGTTTCGAGCACAATTTATTGCTTATTATCATATCAACGTAATCACACGACTTCCTTAATTCATTTATATATTTCCATTGTTTTCTCTTGATTTTCACTTGATTTGATTGGTAATAGTATTTTCCATATTTCAGGTATGAGTGACGAGTCATTCCTATTGCATGTGTTGGGTGTAGACTCGATGAACAAGGATTCAGTAACCAACCTCTCTCTCCACCTATCTAGATTACTTTTTAGAATTTTAACCCTCTCCCATCCTATTGTGTGGTTGTGTGTTAATGTATGCAGTGAGATTGCTGAGCTTTTTTCTAAATTACTTATCTTCGTGGGGTCAGCCATTCTTACCTTAGCTAAATTCTTATGTTCCAACAATCTGACTATCCCCGACCCACTAGTCTGACCTATGCAGTTGACTTAACTCACAATCTTTGCAGGGTATTTTGTAAATTATGTTATTTTGTCTAATTGGGTCCGCCGGGTCCTCTAACCTTTAAAGCTTGTCCCTGAGTAGTAGACTGGGTTCAGTTGGATTGTCGGAACACAGGAATTTAGATAGCTCTGAAATGATTGACCCTGTTAAAATGAATAACCTAGAACAAGCTCCATCATGTATTCATCATACATGCATATAGTCTCACAGTAGAGGAGGAGAGGTTTAACGTAATAAAAAAGTAATATACTTTGGTGGAAAGCGAAGTTAACCACCGAATATTTGTCCATCGAATCAACATCGAATGTGTACAGTGAAAATGGTGTAACACATATCCTGGACATATCGGAAACTGCAGTCAAAAGCAATAGGGATTAGAAAATATTCGTATGTAAATTTAGTCGGGAAGTGTGAACACAATGATGATATGATTATAAGCAGCAATAAGATGTGCGTGAAATGTCATCCAGTTAAGAATATTGTATCATTGGATCTCATACATCAAATAAACTAATCTAATATGAAATATGCCTTTAACTGAAACAAAAACTGACTAAAAGAATGAACATTTAATTATACCAAAGTAAATAAAACTGGTCAAAACATATCTAATGTTTGTTAAGACAAAATACGATGGACATTAGTGAAATAAAAGAAACATTAATTTAATTTACACAATTTACCTGTTTGCGATTGGAATATTCTCAGTGTGTTTACCTTCTCTCATTTCTTTTACATTAACTGTTCCATTTTTACATACAAATTATAGAAAGTACCTATGTGCATAATAGACAGAAAACAGGCAGTTCAGTAGAGTATCAGGAACTCCTTATAAGCTAAACACATAATGGACGATTCTCCTTGAATAGTGACGTCTACTCCATAAAGATAGAACGGAAGCGATTCCTTCTGATCGCTGGGGTTTAGCAGATCAAAAAGTGGCGTGTTGAAGCCAATAACCAATAAACTGCTGATGTATAAAAGGGTCTGTGGATGACCATTTTTTATAATTTGTTTATAATGATTGTGATTTTAACGATGTTTTACAGTCATGTAGTAATTCTCATACTTATGATAGAAAGCATCTAGAACTGGCTCAAACAGGCCTATATCAGCTAAAACAGGCGTGCATAGGGTTAAATGAGAATGGACTGATTAAATCACTAGGCCGAATAAAAATATTTACTGTAATGCACCTGGACAGTCTAGAAGCCTGATATCATGAGGCGAATATAATTGGTTATTTTTCGGCTTAATCTTCTCACAGTTTGTATTTAATGTATTGTATACTCAAATCGAACTGTTCGCACCGTCAGGGGCCGTCTGCCATCACTCTTCATTTCCTTGGGCTAAAGGGGTTGAAGTGAGGAGTGGTCAATATGTAGTCTTCGGTCTAGTTGCCTATTATTTCGTAGTAACGAGGATATTATTATTATTATTATTATTATTATAATTATTATTATAACATAAGCATCAGTGACATAACAGGCTATATTCACACCAGATGCAGCAAAATGAATCACACTCACACACACACACACACACACACACAGACAAGATACCAAAACTTCACCACAAATAACAACCACTCCCTTCCCGTGCTACTCAAATATCCACTATTCAGTAATCTATCAATTCCATTAGAAAAAACAAACAAATAAACTCACAGAATACATCAAACTTTCACACAATATACACACTACCTTACACACTGCATATTTCAAAACTATGCTTTTGTCTTATTTCGTCTTCCTACTCCCTATTCGATATTCCATGAACCATAGCACAATTTACAGCCTCCAGCTTCCAGTATCCGGCCTCCACTCACCCATACTTCGTCTAACATCGGACATACAACATCTGAGACATTGACATACTTGATATCCCACACACACGCACGCGCACACTAACACACACACACACACACGCAAACACAATGTATCACACAGACACATATATATACACACACAGGCAGGCAGGCAGTCTGAAAGACACGAACATCCACACACTTCGAAAGCTACACACAAAAACAATGGCAGACACCGACAGCCACACTGACAATGACACCCACAACCACAACCACACACGCACACAGACACACACACACACACACAGTGAGACAGTGGTCCGTCTGTGTTGTATGCGTGTTTGTAGGATTCCCGTTGTCTTGTCTGAGATGGAGCGTGCTACTTATCAAGTGACGGCGAGGTCGGTGGAGCTGAGTGATGAAGATAGCTTGATATGATTATGAGCAACAAATTGTGCTCGAAACGTCATCAGTAAACATTACTGTATAACACTGTGAGACTTTATCAAAACAAAATTTACCCATAATGGAATTACACTCTACCACAGTTCACAAGTTTTATTCTTATATAGCTGGCAGGAGACATGAAGGAGTCGACTGGTTCATTGATTGACTGATTGGTTGATTGATGTAAAGTGAGCTGGTGAGTGGGTGAGTGAGTACTTCGGTTTGTTTCGAGGGCATGATTGTCAATTGTGGTTTTGGTGTGATTGGTGAGTTGTTTGGAAGGAGATGGCTGGCTGGCGCGCGATCCACCGAGATGTGAGGATAATGTGGTGAGAGGGAGGAGGGGTTTGTAGTCAGCGTATGTATATATTTGTGTGGTTGAATATAATTCTGTGTCGACAGATTGGCTAACTGGCTAACTGGCTGGCTGGTTGGTTGGTTGGTTGTTTGGTTGGTTGGTTGGTTGGTTGGTTGGTTGGTTGGTTGTTTGGTTGGTTGGTTGGTTGGTTGGTTGGTTGGTTGGTTGGTTGGTTGGTTGGTTGTTTGGTTGGTTGGTTGGTTGTTTGGTTGGTTGGTTGGTTGATTCGTTGGTTGGTTGGTTGGTTGGTTGGTTGTTTGGTTGTTTGGT
>CALYDD020000058.1:0-20000 GCA_944472135.2 Trichobilharzia regenti | reverse complement strand
TATTTCAAAACTATGCTTTTGTCTTATTTCGTCTTCCTACTCCCTATTCGATATTCCATGAACCATAGCACAATTTACAGCCTCCAGCTTCCAGTATCCGGCCTCCACTCACCCATACTTCGTCTAACATCGGACATACAACATCTGAGACATTGACATACTTGATATCCCACACACACGCACGCGCACACTAACACACACACACACACACGCAAACACAATGTATCACACAGACAAATATATATACACACACAGGCAGGCAGGCAGTCTGAAAGACACGAACATCCACACACTTCGAAAGCTACACACAAAAACAATGGCAGACACCGACAGCCACACTGACAATGACACCCACAACCACACACGCACACAGACACACACACACACAGTGAGACAGTGGTCCGTCTGTGTTGTATGCGTGTTTGTGGGATTCCCGTTGTCTTGTCTGAGATGGAGCGTGCTACTTATCAAGTGACGGCGAGGTCGGTGGAGCTGAGTGATGAAGATAGCTTGATATGATTATGAGCAACAAATTGTGCTCGAAACGTCATCAGTAAACATTACTGTATAACACCATTATGTGTAAATTTTGTTTTGATAAATTCTCACAGCGTTATACAGTAATGTTTACTGATGACGTTTCGAGCACAATTTATTGCTTATTATCATATCAACGTAATCACACGACTTCCTTAATTCATTTATATATTTCCATTGTTTTCTCTTGATTTTCACTTGATTTGATTGGTAATAGTATTTTCCATATTTCAGGTATGAGTGACGAGTCATTCCTATTGCATGTGTTGGGTGTAGACTCGATGAACAAGGATTCAGTAACCAACCTCTCTCTCCACCTATCTAGATTACTTTTTAGAATTTTAACCCTCTCCCACCCTATTGTGTGGTTGTGTGTTAGCGCATGCATTGCAATTGCTGAGCTTTTTTCTAAATTATTTGTCTTCTGGGGGTCAACCATTCTTACTTTAGCTAAATTCTTATAATCCGACTACCCCTGACCTACTAGTTTGACCTATGTAGTTGACCTCACAGTCATTGCATGGTATTTTGTAAATAATATTATTTTGTCTAATTGGGTCAACTGGGTCCTTTAACCTACAGAGCTTGTCCCTGAGTGAGTTTGTAGGTTTAAATGCCACCCTAATTCCTATTTTATTCAGAATCCTACGTAGTGTCTCAGATGTCCCCTCTTTATATGGTATAACTGTGGATGACTTATATTCTTTCTTATTTATGTTATTATTACTAGTTTCACAATTATTTTTATTTTGTTTTTGGCCTTTAATGATCTTCCTAATGAATTTTATAGGATAGTTATTCAACACCAACGCTTCTTTTATCTGTTTTAATTCATCATTTAGATCTTTTTTTGTGCTACTTAGTGCCACTGCTCGGTTTGTTAAACATTTAACTAAGCCTGCCTTAACAGTTAAAGGATGAGACGAATTAAAGTCTAAATATCTATTAGAATGCGTTGGTTTTCTATAAACACTAGTGTGTAGTTTGCCTTCTTCTATTCTTTTTATCTTACAATCTAACATAGCTAATTCTCCTTGTTCATTTTCTGATTCAAATGTGAATTTTATTCCCTCAACTTGTGAGTTTATATGTGTCAAGAAGCTAGAGATGTGTTCTGTTTTTAACACTGTGAAAGTGTCATCCACATATCTCCACCATATTTTCGGAGTAGGGTTAAATGTATTAAGGGCACTATTTTCCCAGCTGCCATTGTCCATAAATATGTCCGCTACGATAGGGGATATTGGTGATCCCATTGCTACACCTTCTGTTTGTGTATATATTTTGCCTTGGAACTTAAAGATAGTAGATGTGAGGCATAACTGAATCC
This sequence comes from Trichobilharzia regenti, assembly GCA_944472135.2. Classification (NCBI taxonomy): domain Eukaryota; kingdom Metazoa; phylum Platyhelminthes; class Trematoda; order Strigeidida; family Schistosomatidae; genus Trichobilharzia; species Trichobilharzia regenti. Next base: position 18,133 of record CALYDD020000058.1, on the reverse strand, counting down.
CTAAAATAATTTCTTCAATGGACAACTTTGTCCTATGACTGAGTTCCGGATCCGCAGTTAATTCTATTTTAACTGCTTCTAAGGCCATATTAACTGGTATATTAGTATAAAGACTAGTTATATCAAAACTAACCATTGTTTCATCATTCGCTAGTTGAATGTCATTTATTTTATTCTTCATCTCATATGAATTAGTTAATCTAGATTTTGAACGATTTCTAATGGGGCATTGTATTAGAGCTAAGTGTTTTGATAATTCATACCTGGGGGTATTTCTAAAATCTACTATTGGTCTTATGGGGTAACCTGGCTTATGTATTTTTATAGTACCATATATTCTACTAGCATTATTAGTTTTAGGCATTAAATTAAACCATTTAGACTCACCCAGTGATGGCTTCATTCTGCGTATTAGTTCCGCTGTAGATTTCTTAACCTTATTCATTATTGTATCTAAAGGCTTCTTAATTTCCACATATGGACCCGTTTGAATATGTTCAGTAACTTTTTTGATGTAGTCAGATTTATCCAAAACTACGGTGGCGTTTCCTTTGTCAGCTTTAGCGATGACAATGTTTTTATCCTGTTTAAGACTAATTAAAGCTTCCCTTTCCGGTTTTGTTAAGTTTGATTTTGTTTTCTTTTGATTTTTTAGGGTTAATGCACATTGTGCTCGAACCTCTTCTGCTGTAGTCTTATCTATTGAGTTTAGTGCTGCTTCTATGTTAGGAATGACGTCCTCTGGTTTTAATTTATTAACTGTTACGTTGAAGTTGTTGAATAACTATCCTATAAAATTCATTAGGAAGATCATTAAAGGCCAAAAACAAAATAAAAATAATTGTGAAACTAGTAATAATAACATAAATAAGAAAGAATATAAGTCATCCACAGTTATACCATATAAAGAGGGGACATCTGAGACACTACGTAGGATTCTGAATAAAATAGGAATTAGGGTGGCATTTAAACCTACAAACTCACTCAGGGACAAGCTCTGTAGGTTAAAGGACCCAGTTGACCCAATTAGACAAAATAATATTATTTACAAAATACCATGCAATGACTGTGAGGTCAACTACATAGGTCAAACTAGTAGGTCAGGGGTAGTCGGATTATAAGAATTTAGCTAAAGTAAGAATGATTGACCCCCAGAAGACAAATAATTTAGAAAAAAGCTCAGCAATTGCAATGCATGCGCTAACACACAACCACACAATAGGGTGGGAGAGGGTTAAAATTCTAAAAAATAATCTAGATAGGTGGAGAGAGAGGTTGATTACTGAATCCTTGTTCATCGAGTCTACACCCAACACATGCAATAGGAATGACTCGTCACTCATACCTGAAATATGGAAAATACTATTACCAATCAAATCAAGTGAAAATCAAGAGAAAACAATGGAAATATATAAATGAATTAAGGAAGTCGTGTGATTACGTTGATATGATAATAAGCAATAAATTGTGCTCGAAACGTCATCAGTAAACATTACTGTATAACACTGTGAGACTTTATGAAAACAAAATTTACCCATAATGGAATTACGCTCCACCACAGTTCACAAGTTTTATTCTTATATAGCTGGCAGGAGACATGAAGGAGTCGACTGGTTCATTGATTGACTGATTGGTTGATTGATGTAAAGTGAGATGGTGAGTGGGTGAGTGAGTACTTCGGTTTGTTTCGAGGGCATGATTGTCAATTGTGGTTTTGGTGTGATTGGTGAGTTGTTTGGAAGGAGATGGCTGGCTGGCGCGCGATCCACCGAGATGTGAGGATAATGTGGTGAGAGGGAGGAGGGGTTTGTAGTCAGCGTATGTATATATTTGTGTGGTTGAATATAATTCTGTGTCGACAGATTGGCTAACTGGCTAACTGGCTGGCTGGTTGGTTGGTTGGTTGGTTCTTTAGCAAGGAGGGAATCTTCCTCCAACTAACCAAACTACAAGGACCATGACTTTGTTATTTGTGAGAAAAACATGGGGTTGACATGGGGCTTCAGATGGCTCAGGCTAGTCCACATGGCCTCACCTGTCGTGCAAGAAGTACGAAACGCCTATCATCATACGTGTAATGAGTATCCTGTTAGAAGGACATCATCACAGACTTCAACATGTATAACCCGAAACAAGCCAGACACATTATCGCAACCCACCTTAATTTCAAATACCATATTCCAAAACAACCATTTGCTAACACACAAGAAACCTGTCAGTTTCACACACTCACATCAACGCGCCGACTCGAATCACTCACTCACTCACTCACACACACACAGACAAGATACCAAAACTGCACCACAAATAACAACCACTCCCTTCCCGTGCTACTCAAATATCCACTATTCAGTAATCTATCAATTCCATTAGAAAAAACAAACAAATAAACTCACAGAATACATCAAACTTTCACACAATATACACACTACCTTACACACTGCATATTTCAAAACTATGCTTTTGTCTTATTTCGTCTTCCTACTCCCTATTCGATATTCCATGAACCATAGCACAATTTACAGCCTCCAGCTTCCAGTATCCGGCCTCCACTCACCCATACTTCGTCTAACATCGGACATACAACATCTGAGACATTGACATTCTTGGTATCATTTTTTTTGTGTTTTTTCGTTTGTTTTTCTGTAATTTATTTTTTTTTATTGGCTTTTACTTGTATTCTACTCTGTTCATTTTCTAATCTTGATTCCCATTTTTAAAGAGTGTCTTATTTCACCTCAGTTTTTCTTCCGTTTGTTGTTGTCTGAAACATTGATATTCTTGGTATCATTTTTCTTGTGTTTTTTCATTTTTTTTTCCTTAATTTTCATTTAGATTGGATTTTTCTTGTATTCTTCTTTTTTTATTTTCTAGTCTGGATGCCTATATTTGAAGAATATCTTATATCCTTTTAATTTTTCTTCCGTTCTTTTTTAGTTTTTATATCTATTTTTTGGTAATTTTTATCACGATTTTTATTGATTTTTTTGAATATGTATATTTTACACGTTGCATTCCTTCTTAATTTCAGTATTTTGCTTGTTTTGCAGCTATTTTTAAAGAATACTGTAGAAGTCTTTGAAAATATGCATGTGAGCATATATGGCTAGCAGAACCGGTTCCTTCCAATTCATTTGTTGCTTTCCAGTATTGTTACTGGCTCAGTTGATTGCTTAATATGTAGAAATATAAAAAAAAACGGTATCGTTCGCGTTCACGTTTACAGCATGCCACAATCTACGAGTCAATTTGGTCAGGAGAGCACGATCAGAGTTGATATTATCAAAGTTTTTTAAGATCTTATTGAACCTGGAGAATTTAGAACCTGGGTTGTAGTTGCAACAGCTTTGAAGCTTTTCAAGGTGAGTATACCATCAGTGTTTCTATTATCAGTTAAAAAATCAGGTATATTGTGAGAGAATCTAAATCAAACAAGGTAGAGCCACATGACAAATGTGGATCTGTTGTGCTTGAATGTATTTTTGGGAGCAAACAGAAACTGGAAACTAATCAGAAACCTCTAAAGGGTAAGTTTTACCTATGTTTGGTAATGCTTAGTGTACTAGATCCAAATACAGGAACTAAGAATGTCTGTAGTAAAGCCAATGTTAACAACCATTCAATTTGTTGCAAAACGATTTAAAAAACGGATAACATGCGGTGATCTGGTGAGTGAATGAACTATCTTAGCTAAGACATCAAACCTTCACACACTACACTACCTTACACACTGTGTATTTCGGAATTTTATCTTTTTTCACTTTGTTTATTTTACCCTAATTTTCTTCCCTCTTTTGTTGGTATATTAATTAAATTGGTCTCTTTTTTGTCACTATTTTATGTTTTCATGGTGTTCTTTATCTTGTTTTCTTATTTTATATTCCTTACTTTTTTGTTTCTCTCTCACTCTTATTGTTTCTACTTTCATTCTGGGAATTTTCTTGCGGTATTTCGTGGTTATGTCTTCCGTCCTACATGAATTTAATTTTTTTGTCTATTTTCAAGTATTGGTTTTTTGTCTATCATTATTATTGCGTTATTTTTAAGTCGATAATGCTATTTTAGTGTGGTATTGTTTTGGATTTATTATATAATTTAATGAATCTTTCCCTCGCCATAATGATTCTGTCGATGTTATATATCTGCTCAAACAGTACTTAAAAACGGGATCTGAGTGAAATTTGCTCCTTATTCGGTGAATAGCATTCATGTTTGTGGTGTAGTAATGATAGGTGTCGTCAGTTAACGACTAGCATGCGTTCAAGTACATCGGTGCGTTCGCATCCCTGGGATGTTATTGTTTAACTTCTCTTAGAAACCTTTATGTTACTCTAATCTACGTTTATAATCTGTTAATCTACAGGTATAAATATGGTTAACTTTAATTAAAGCTTTATAATTCTCCCAATACATTTACTCTGACCGGAACTGTTAATTTCCGAGAAAACTCACCTACTATGATATGTGAGAATGTATTCCTACAATCGATAATGAGTCAATGTTTTTACAAATATAATATGAATAATACGAAAAAAGTATGACGGAACATAGTTTGACAGGGATGTTAAATGTGTTGTGAACATGATGAAATTTGCTTGAACGATTATCTGACCAACATTTAGACAACTGTCACTAAGGTGGAATCTGATTCGTTGGTAACATACGGATAATTAGTATTTGTACAATGTAAATTCTGACGAATATGCCAGCGAGCTAATCTCTGGTTACACACAACTCCAGCCCCAATCTTATCCGAATGTAATTCAACCATTGTCTATTACTGATCTGTCCTTAACCTAACATTAACCCTAGTCCTCACTTTAAGTCTAGATATGGTCCCTTTTTTACAGGCTTACTATCCGACTAGTAGACTTAGCAAAGTTTGAGAACGAGTATCTGCTGGTAATCGAACCTAACCTGCTTGTGGCATGGTTGGACAGCACTTTACCATTGAACTATCAGTGCATTCAGTGGAGATTAAGTAATTTATAATCTATGTAGTTTTATTTTTTATCATGTAAACGGTTCAGTAATGCATTTCTTATCTCTGAAACATATTACGGCGAAACAATAGACGTCTATAGACCTTTATGCCTTTAATGTCTTCTCTTTTCCTGTGTTGAAATTTATCTCTCACAGGACTAAATCATTCGCATTAAATTAGCAGTTTGCAAATCTATTCGGCTGTCTAAGCCAAGTCCAACTGATTATACCATTGGTGAACTGGGTGCCCAAATGATCGAAATGACTGTCCAGTGGTGCTTAGATCACTTCTCCGTGGCTAGAAGCCTCTAATGATTCATGCAGACGCTATCCACCATCTCATTCCAGTCAATAAGTTGTACTTTCAGCACTCAGTATCTCATTTTTATGTCGCATTTATTGTTGTTATTTATAAATCTAAGCAACACGTGGTTCTTCTGTCAATTTTATTATTTGTTTTCAACTAATCCCCATTACTGAATGATTATTTCTTTTTTTTCAGGAGGGTGTGGGAGGGACAGCTGCACAGTACTATCCTTTGTATTGTCTGTCTGATCTTCGGAATAAAATTCTATTTGGAGGATGTTGAATGTCATTATCGTGTGTTTGTCTGTCTGCCTAATTATGTTCATGTTGTATATGTGCATATGGGTTTGTGTCTGTCTGCACTAGTCGTTCTCATTTAATGGCGTTATCAGTTTTCTAACTCGTCCACCCTTAATATATTACCATAATAAAACAATAATGATCCCATTAATTTATCTAAACTGGGATTAACGACACAGCGAGAGAGAGAGAGAGAGAGTGGGAGGGGGAACGTACTACAAGTTAAACTGCGAAAACAAGAGAGATCTAGAAATGAGAAAAAAAACTAAACAAATGACAAAGTCAATCAATAAAAAAGGATGAATACAATTATGAAGTAATATTGATTTTTTTCTTTAGTTAGATACACTAGGAGTATATACACTATTGATTTTGATTTGAAGGTACGCCCTACGAAATATTCCAGACGAGATTAGAACCAAAATACGGAGATATTAAGGAGGTGATACAGTGGTAACACACCCTTTCTAAATATGCATAAATTCCCGTGAAAACGTTTGATTGTAGACACTTGAGCAACCCAATAGTAAAGTCAAAGTCCTCTGCACACAATACATTTTGAGGAATTTGAAGATCGTTGAAAACACCCAGTCCAAATAATGGAGAGAGAAAAGAACAAGCAACCCAGCAAAGATATCTTTTCGGTGATTTTCCCCACCTGAGTATATAGATTGACATGTGTTTAAGGTAGCAAATACACTGGCTGGGCACCCATCCAATCTTATGACCACATCCCACTAAATGGATGCCTAAAGGGAATTGGATATTCACATAACAAAATTACCAAATACCTGATGGATACCCGGTATTTCGGGGATATTTCCAAATCTTCAAAAGATGTACAATCTCATTTTTATACATAAGTATACATGGATACAATTGTTATTATTATTATTATTATTATTATTATTATTATTATTTAATTCAACATTGTAATAAAGGGAGACAAAAGGTGATAATTATTTTCACCTTGATATGAAAATTCGAAGGTGTGAGGGAATGTAGATCACAAGAGACACAGAAACAAAATTAAATAGGACCTAAAATAGTTGCGTAATATATAAAATAGTTGTGTGTTTTTTTAAAGAAAACAGGTGTGTGTGTGTGTGTGTGTGTGCGTGTAGGATGAGCGTAGAATCATAAAGAAATAATAATTTCTAAAAGTGGAGATGAGGAAATTGCAGAGAATCAAAGAACGACAAATCAGAAGCCACAGTAAATGTAGAGGTTGGATTGATTTCTTTTGGATACACAACTTCAGCTTCTCTATGCATATGACGAGGGCTTCTGAAGTATAATGAAGTCAGCAACAAACTGCCTTTGGCAGATTTTGTTTACTTTGTAACTGACTCTGAATGATGGGTCAGTTGAGTTGTTGTCATAGGAGCTGACGAGGTATTCAATAATAGCACCGTTATATGAATGATGCGTTCATCTCTTGTGAAAATGATTTAGGCTTGTGACAACAGCTCAGTTCAATAAAGTCCATCCAGCTATCAAGTTCGCACATGAAGAGGAATCCCAAAGGAGAACTGCCTTCATATATGTCTTTCTCACAAGAAAGCCAAATAGTAGTATAAAGAGAAATCTGCATAAGAAAATAAATCGACGGGACAATACGCATACTTTCATAGCTTTCTTTATCCCCAATAAAAATGAAACTTGATAAGGACCCTCAGCCACAAAGACAGAATTGTATGTGCAGTAGATAGTAATTGAAGGTGAACTTAATATCGTATATGATACCTTAAGGGAAAATACCTATTAGGAAAAGTTTATCATGAAACACATGACCACGAAAACCGAAAGGAACTGTTCCGTATCTGTAAACAAGAAGACTCTATTTATGTAGGTGACATACGAAATGCAATAAATCACCAACATCTTAAGCAAATCGAATCAAAGAACCTTTAATAGATGGTAAAGTAAAGTTCATTTTTCCACAAAACTGGTTGTGACTACTCAACTAAAAGATGAAGTATCTATGCTAGTTGTCTCATGTAACTGTCAATTCCAATACTCCTGTACAGTAAAGTAATAAGGGTAAAGTTCAACTCGGATGCACCAATAACCTTTGAATGAGCAATCATACTTAAAAGCAAATCTCGACTTCTAAGTCTAATCTATCCCTAACCAACCCTAATATCTCCCTTACTAGGTGAAACTAACTCCAATCTGTATCTAGCCTAAAACTAACTGGACATCTTGTTAAATATCATTACGGTTGATTCAACACTGTGTTTTTTCTTCATAAATATGGTGATATTTACCTGGTTTCACCGCCTTGCTCAGAGTGAGAATCCCAATATCATTGTGGTGTATTCGCGCCTGTTAGGTGTCCAATGTTTAACTTCTCCGCAAGGCGAACATGCAAAAACTCGTTAGCTTACGATAACAAACAAATCATATTCAAGATTTGGGTCATTTTTGAATTTCTACTAATGAGTTTTTGATTTTTAGTTGACTTAGGTAGGTTATCAGACATCTCTTCTACTGTAATGAACCAGAACTCAGTATAATATTAGGTGATAAATAGTTAGTATTTAAAATCGTGTACTAATTTGATAAATTCTGAAGGTCCGCATAGTCTTGGAGTTTATACAATAAAGTAACTTGCGTCTCTCTCATACTCTTATACAGACACACATACACACCCGCATAACGTGCTGGAAACTTTTTCACTTATAACTAACTCAATTAACCACTTTTCGATTCCTTATAAAACTATTTTCTTCGTAAATAACTTTCAGCAGTAATTGTTAGATCACGTCATGGCTTTAGGAGTAAACTGAATTCCCAGTCTTCGAATTAATTTGCAATTCATTCAGTGAAAGCAGGTGAAATTTCATCAGTTCGCTATAGAAACTGAATTATCCAAATCATAGTGTGCGATCTGTTTGATGCCATAAATAGTAATCAAGAAAGCTAGCATAAATGCGTAGGACTATATACTATTGATTTACTAATATGAGTAGGTGTATATCACCCACACCAACGAGTAGTGCTTGCTAGCCAGCTGCATTGAAGTAATCTGTACACTGAGGGGCCAATTCGCTCGTTTTGGGTCGAATCCGTCATCTCAGTCAATCAGTAGCGCATAATTTTATGCATTTACTCTTGGCTTCTTGGTAACTATTTATGGTATCAAGCAGATCACACACACACACACTGTGATTTGGATAATCTTCGTTTTTAAATAAAACTGTGGTGAAATCTCACCTCTAACTGTGTAAACTGCAAATTAATCTGCAACCTGCGAATCCAATTTATGGTCTGAGCAGTTAGTCCAAGTAGCTAGCTGGTGTGAACTAACTAGGCTGTCTGATCTGAGTCATACAGAATACATCGGTAATGAGCAAAAGGACAGTTGTTTAGATAACTTCTATCTGGCTGACAAATAATACCGATTTATGCGGATGGTATATAACTACCCACTTTAATCAGTCATTAAGATACATTTTTATACATTAGAAGAGAACTATTATTATTGTTATTCTTCCCTTGGGTTCCGTGTGGGACATAGTGCTTCAACAACACATCCTTACATTTGATTGGACACTAGTAACTAGTGTGATGTGTCTAGTCCTCTCTTTGGTGTAGAATAAATTCTATCAGTCAGGTTTGCAATGTAGCCACCATTCTAAGTAGCTGGCCATCACATCTCCACTTTGTTCTGTTTGATGCTGCCCTCTTCACCTATGCCCATGATTGCCCAAAATCTCTCAACTCTTCCCCACAGGATCTCCTCCATGCTGCCGTCGCACCGACGACCAGCTCGTCCTTTCCCATTTGGATTCTACTCGAGCGACTAGTGCATAATGTCATTGGACGGTTTCCTAACTGTATGCCCGATCCATCTCCATTTTCTCCTACATATTTGTTGAGTGATCGGCTCTTGCCTGTTGGTTTGTTCCCACAGTTTCTTGTTACTTCATTCATTATTTCTGACCATCTGACTTTCAGTATGGAGCCAACGAAGTAGGCAGCTGTTGATGAAAGTCTGCAATCGGCTGTTGGAAATCTCTTTTGTGACGTGCCAAGTTTCTGACGCGTATAGAGGGACCGAGTTGACATCCAAATCTTGTTCCTTATGCTCAGTGCAGAAGACTTCCAAAGTGGTTTCAGGTTGATGAAGGCCTTCAGAAGATAAAAACTGAAACAAAATCTGTAAGTCCATTTTCGACATCAGTCAGCACATCAATCGTCACGTGCATCGGACACACTGGTGGTCTTTAATAGACACATTTGTTCATGTATCACTGCTGAGGTAATTAGCCAGTACCTTATATGTCTTTATTGGACATTTCCTGACTGATTCAAAAATATTTGTTCAGCATAGTTCCTCTTGATGAATAAGCATAGAATTTAGCAAGAAATCTTCTAAAGAGCATAACTCCAAAAAGATTATGTAAACTCCTATGATGTAAATTGGGGGCAATTTCTTTTTAAAATTAAAAACTCGACAACTGTGGGTGTGTTGTCGAGTTTTTAATTTTAAAAAGAAATTGCCCCCAATTTACATCATAGGAGTTTACATAATCTTTTTGGAGTTATGCTCTTTAGAAGATTTCTTGCTAAATTCTATGCTTATTCATCAAGAGGAACTATGCTGAACAAATATTTTTGAATCAGTCAGGAAATGTCCAATAAAGACATATAAGGTACTGGCTAATTACCTCAGCAGTGATACATGAACAAATGTGTCTATTAAAGACCACCAGTGTGTCCGATGCACGTGACGATTGATGTGCTGACTGATGTCGAAAATGGACTTACAGATTTTGTTTCAGTTTTTATCTTCTGAAGGCCTTCATCAACCTGAAACCACTTTGGAAGTCTTCTGCACTGAGCATAAGGAACAAGATTTGGATGTCAACTCGGTCCCTCTATACGCGTCAGAAACTTGGCACGTCACAAAAGAGATTTCCAACAGCCGATTGCAGACTTTCATCAACAGCTGCCTACTTCGTTGGCTCCATACTGAAAGTCAGATGGTCAGAAATAATGAATGAAGTAACAAGAAACTGTGGGAACAAACCAACAGGCAAGAGCCGATCACTCAACAAATATGTAGGAGAAAATGGAGATGGATCGGGCATACAGTTAGGAAACCGTCCAATGACATTATGCACTAGTCGCTCGAGTAGAATCCAAATGGGAAAGGACGAGCTGGTCGTCGGTGCGACGGCAGCATGGAGGAGATCCTGTGGGGAAGAGTTGAGAGATTTTGGGCAATCATGGGCATAGGTGAAGAGGGCAGCATCAAACAGAACAAAGTGGAGATGTGATGGCCAGCTACTTAGAATGGTGGCTACATTGCAAACCTGACTGATAGAATTTATTCTACACCAAAGAGAGGACTAGACACATCACACTAGTTACTAGTGTCCAATCAAATGTAAGGATGTGTTGTTGAAGCACTATGTCCCACACGGAACCCAAGGGAAGAATAACAATAATAATAGTTCTCTTCTAATGTATAAAAATGTATCTTAATGACTGATTAAAGTGGGTAGTTATATACCATCCGCATAAATCGGTATTATTTGTCAGCCAGATAGAAGTTATCTAAACAACTGTCCTTTTGCTCATTACCGATGTATTCTGTATGACTCAGATCAGACAGCCTAGTTAGTTCACACCAGCTAGCTACTTGGACTAACTGCTCAGACCATAAATTGGATTCGCAGGTTGCAGATTAATTTGCAGTTTACACAGTTAGAGGTGAGATTTCACCACAGTTTTATTTAAAAACGAAGATTATCCAAATCACAGTGTGTGTGTGTGTGATCTGCTTGATACCATAAATAGTTACCAAGAAGCCAAGAGTAAATGCATAAAATTATGCGCTACTGATTGACTGAGATGACGGATTCGACCCAAAACGAGCGAATTGGCCCCTCAGTGTACAGATTACTTCAATGCAGCTGGCTAGCAAGCACTACTCGTTGGTGTGGGTGATATACACCTACTCATATTAGTAAATCAATAGTATATAGTCCTACGCATTTATGCTAGCTTTCTTGATTACTATTTATGGCATCAAACAGATCGCACACTATGATTTGGATAATTCAGTTTCTATAGCGAACTGATGAAATTTCACCTGCTTTCACTGAATGAATTGCAAATTAATTCGAAGACTGGGAATTCAGTTTACTCCTAAAGCCATGACGTGATCTAACAATTACTGCTGAAAGTTATTTACGAAGAAAATAGTTTTATAAGGAATCGAAAAGTGGTTAATTGAGTTAGTTATAAGTGAAAAAGTTTCCAGCACGTTATGCGGGTGTGTATGTGTGTCTGTATAAGAGTATGAGAGAGACGCAAGTTACTTTATTGTATAAACTCCAAGACTATGCGGACCTTCAGAATTTATCAAATTAGTACACGATTTTAAATACTAACTATTTATCACCTAATATTATACTGAGTTCTGGTTCATTACAGTAGAAGAGATGTCTGATAACCTACCTAAGTCAACTAAAAATCAAAAACTCATTAGTAGAAATTCAAAAATGACCCAAATCTTGAATATGATTTGTTTGTTATCGTAAGCTAACGAGTTTTTGCATGTTCGCCTTGCGGAGAAGTTAAACATTGGACACCTAACAGGCGCGAATACACCACAATGATATTGGGATTCTCACTCTGAGCAAGGCGGTGAAACCAGGTAAATATCACCATATTTATGAAGAAAAAACACAGTGTTGAATCAACCGTAATGATATTTAACAAGATGTCCAGTTAGTTTTAGGCTAGATACAGATTGGAGTTAGTTTCACCTAGTAAGGGAGATATTAGGGTTGGTTAGGGATAGATTAGACTTAGAAGTCGAGATTTGCTTTTAAGTATGATTGCTCATTCAAAGGTTATTGGTGCATCCGAGTTGAACTTTACCCTTATTACTTTACTGTACAGGAGTATTGGAATTGACAGTTACATGAGACAACTAGCATAGATACTTCATCTTTTAGTTGAGTAGTCACAACCAGTTTTGTGGAAAAATGAACTTTACTTTACCATCTATTAAAGGTTCTTTGATTCGATTTGCTTAAGATGTTGGTGATTTATTGCATTTCGTATGTCACCTACATAAATAGAGTCTTCTTGTTTACAGATACGGAACAGTTCCTTTCGGTTTTCGTGGTCATGTGTTTCATGATAAACTTTTCCTAATAGGTATTTTCCCTTAAGGTATCATATACGATATTAAGTTCACCTTCAATTACTATCTACTGCACATACAATTCTGTCTTTGTGGCTGAGGGTCCTTATCAAGTTTCATTTTTATTGGGGATAAAGAAAGCTATGAAAGTATGCGTATTGTCCCGTCGATTTATTTTCTTATGCAGATTTCTCTTTATACTACTATTTGGCTTTCTTGTGAGAAAGACATATATGAAGGCAGTTCTCCTTTGGGATTCCTCTTCATGTGCGAACTTGATAGCTGGATGGACTTTATTGAACTGAGCTGTTGTCACAAGCCTAAATCATTTTCACAAGAGATGAACGCATCATTCATATAACGGTGCTATTATTGAATACCTCGTCAGCTCCTATGACAACAACTCAACTGACCCATCATTCAGAGTCAGTTACAAAGTAAACAAAATCTGCCAAAGGCAGTTTGTTGCTGACTTCATTATACTTCAGAAGCCCTCGTCATATGCATAGAGAAGCTGAAGTTGTGTATCCAAAAGAAATCAATCCAACCTCTACATTTACTGTGGCTTCTGATTTGTCGTTCTTTGATTCTCTGCAATTTCCTCATCTCCACTTTTAGAAATTATTATTTCTTTATGATTCTACGCTCATCCTACACGCACACACACACACACACACACACCTGTTTTCTTTAAAAAAACACACAACTATTTTATATATTACGCAACTATTTTAGGTCCTATTTAATTTTGTTTCTGTGTCTCTTGTGATCTACATTCCCTCACACCTTCGAATTTTCATATCAAGGTGAAAATAATTATCACCTTTTGTCTCCCTTTATTACAATGTTGAATTAAATAATAATAATAATAATAATAATAATAATAATAATAACAATTGTATCCATGTATACTTATGTATAAAAATGAGATTGTACATCTTTTGAAGATTTGGAAATATCCCCGAAATACCGGGTATCCATCAGGTATTTGGTAATTTTGTTATGTGAATATCCAATTCCCTTTAGGCATCCATTTAGTGGGATGTGGTCATAAGATTGGATGGGTGCCCAGCCAGTGTATTTGCTACCTTAAACACATGTCAATCTATATACTCAGGTGGGGAAAATCACCGAAAAGATATCTTTGCTGGGTTGCTTGTTCTTTTCTCTCTCCATTATTTGGACTGGGTGTTTTCAACGATCTTCAAATTCCTCAAAATGTATTGTGTGCAGAGGACTTTGACTTTACTATTGGGTTGCTCAAGTGTCTACAATCAAACGTTTTCACGGGAATTTATGCATATTTAGAAAGGGTGTGTTACCACTGTATCACCTCCTTAATATCTCCGTATTTTGGTTCTAATCTCGTCTGGAATATTTCGTAGGGCGTACCTTCAAATCAAAATCAATAGTGTATATACTCCTAGTGTATCTAACTAAAGAAAAAAATCAATATTACTTCATAATTGTATTCATCCTTTTTTATTGATTGACTTTGTCATTTGTTTAGTTTTTTTTCTCATTTCTAGATCTCTCTTGTTTTCGCAGTTTAACTTGTAGTACGTTCCCCCTCCCACTCTCTCTCTCTCTCTCTCGCTGTGTCGTTAATCCCAGTTTAGATAAATTAATGGGATCATTATTGTTTTATTATGGTAATATATTAAGGGTGGACGAGTTAGAAAACTGATAACGCCATTAAATGAGAACGACTAGTGCAGACAGACACAAACCCATATGCACATATACAACATGAACATAATTAGGCAGACAGACAAACACACGATAATGACATTCAACATCCTCCAAATAGAATTTTATTCCGAAGATCAGACAGACAATACAAAGGATAGTACTGTGCAGCTGTCCCTCCCACACCCTCCTGAAAAAAAAGAAATAATCATTCAGTAATGGGGATTAGTTGAAAACAAATAATAAAATTGACAGAAGAACCACGTGTTGCTTAGATTTATAAATAACAACAATAAATGCGACATAAAAATGAGATACTGAGTGCTGAAAGTACAACTTATTGACTGGAATGAGATGGTGGATAGCGTCTGCATGAATCATTAGAGGCTTCTAGCCACGGAGAAGTGATCTAAGCACCACTGGACAGTCATTTCGATCATTTGGGCACCCAGTTCACCAATGGTATAATCAGTTGGACTTGGCTTAGACAGCCGAATAGATTTGCAAACTGCTAATTTAATGCGAATGATTTAGTCCTGTGAGAGATAAATTTCAACACAGGAAAAGAGAAGACATTAAAGGCATAAAGGTCTATAGACGTCTATTGTTTCGCCGTAATATGTTTCAGAGATAAGAAATGCATTACTGAACCGTTTACATGATAAAAAATAAAACTACATAGATTATAAATTACTTAATCTCCACTGAATGCACTGATAGTTCAATGGTAAAGTGCTGTCCAACCATGCCACAAGCAGGTTAGGTTCGATTACCAGCAGATACTCGTTCTCAAACTTTGCTAAGTCTACTAGTCGGATAGTAAGCCTGTAAAAAAGGGACCATATCTAGACTTAAAGTGAGGACTAGGGTTAATGTTAGGTTAAGGACAGATCAGTAATAGACAATGGTTGAATTACATTCGGATAAGATTGGGGCTGGAGTTGTGTGTAACCAGAGATTAGCTCGCTGGCATATTCGTCAGAATTTACATTGTACAAATACTAATTATCCGTATGTTACCAACGAATCAGATTCCACCTTAGTGACAGTTGTCTAAATGTTGGTCAGATAATCGTTCAAGCAAATTTCATCATGTTCACAACACATTTAACATCCCTGTCAAACTATGTTCCGTCATACTTTTTTCGTATTATTCATATTATATTTGTAAAAACATTGACTCATTATCGATTGTAGGAATACATTCTCACATATCATAGTAGGTGAGTTTTCTCGGAAATTAACAGTTCCGGTCAGAGTAAATGTATTGGGAGAATTATAAAGCTTTAATTAAAGTTAACCATATTTATACCTGTAGATTAACAGATTATAAACGTAGATTAGAGTAACATAAAGGTTTCTAAGAGAAGTTAAACAATAACATCCCAGGGATGCGAACGCACCGATGTACTTGAACGCATGCTAGTCGTTAACTGACGACACCTATCATTACTACACCACAAACATGAATGCTATTCACCGAATAAGGAGCAAATTTCACTCAGATCCCGTTTTTAAGTACTGTTTGAGCAGATATATAACATCGACAGAATCATTATGGCGAGGGAAAGATTCATTAAATTATATAATAAATCCAAAACAATACCACACTAAAATAGCATTATCGACTTAAAAATAACGCAATAATAATGATAGACAAAAAACCAATACTTGAAAATAGACAAAAAAATTAAATTCATGTAGGACGGAAGACATAACCACGAAATACCGCAAGAAAATTCCCAGAATGAAAGTAGAAACAATAAGAGTGAGAGAGAAACAAAAAAGTAAGGAATATAAAATAAGAAAACAAGATAAAGAACACCATGAAAACATAAAATAGTGACAAAAAAGAGACCAATTTAATTAATATACCAACAAAAGAGGGAAGAAAATTAGGGTAAAATAAACAAAGTGAAAAAAGATAAAATTCCGAAATACACAGTGTGTAAGGTAGTGTAGTGTGTGAAGGTTTGATGTCTTAGCTAAGATAGTTCATTCACTCACCAGATCACCGCATGTTATCCGTTTTTTAAATCGTTTTGCAACAAATTGAATGGTTGTTAACATTGGCTTTACTACAGACATTCTTAGTTCCTGTATTTGGATCTAGTACACTAAGCATTACCAAACATAGGTAAAACTTACCCTTTAGAGGTTTCTGATTAGTTTCCAGTTTCTGTTTGCTCCCAAAAATACATTCAAGCACAACAGATCCACATTTGTCATGTGGCTCTACCTTGTTTGATTTAGATTCTCTCACAATATACCTGATTTTTTAACTGATAATAGAAACACTGATGGTATACTCACCTTGAAAAGCTTCAAAGCTGTTGCAACTACAACCCAGGTTCTAAATTCTCCAGGTTCAATAAGATCTTAAAAAACTTTGATAATATCAACTCTGATCGTGCTCTCCTGACCAAATTGACTCGTAGATTGTGGCATGCTGTAAACGTGAACGCGAACGATACCGTTTTTTTTTATATTTCTACATATTAAGCAATCAACTGAGCCAGTAACAATACTGGAAAGCAACAAATGAATTGGAAGGAACCGGTTCTGCTAGCCATATATGCTCACATGCATATTTTCAAAGACTTCTACAGTATTCTTTAAAAATAGCTGCAAAACAAGCAAAATACTGAAATTAAGAAGGAATGCAACGTGTAAAATATACATATTCAAAAAAATCAATAAAAATCGTGATAAAAATTACCAAAAAATAGATATAAAAACTAAAAAAGAACGGAAGAAAAATTAAAAGGATATAAGATATTCTTCAAATATAGGCATCCAGACTAGAAAATAAAAAAAGAAGAATACAAGAAAAATCCAATCTAAATGAAAATTAAGGAAAAAAAAATGAAAAAACACAAGAAAAATGATACCAAGAATATCAATGTTTCAGACAACAACAAACGGAAGAAAAACTGAGGTGAAATAAGACACTCTTTAAAAATGGGAATCAAGATTAGAAAATGAACAGAGTAGAATACAAGTAAAAGCCAATAAAAAAAAATAAATTACAGAAAAACAAACGAAAAAACACAAAAAAAATGATACCAAGAATGTCAATGTCTCAGATGTTGTATGTCCGATGTTAGACGAAGTATGGGTGAGTGGAGGCCGGATACTGGAAGCTGGAGGCTGTAAATTGTGCTATGGTTCATGGAATATCGAATAGGGAGTAGGAAGACGAAATAAGACAAAAGCATAGTTTTGAAATATGCAGTGTGTAAGGTAGTGTGTATATTGTGTGAAAGTTTGATGTATTCTGTGAGTTTATTTGTTTGTTTTTTCTAATGGAATTGATAGATTACTGAATAGTGGATATTTGAGTAGCACGGGAAGGGAGTGGTTGTTATTTGTGGTGCAGTTTTGGTATCTTGTCTGTGTGTGTGTGAGTGAGTGAGTGAGTGATTCGAGTCGGCGCGTTGATGTGAGTGTGTGAAACTGACAGGTTTCTTGTGTGTTAGCAAATGGTTGTTTTGGAATATGGTATTTGAAATTAAGGTGGGTTGCGATAATGTGTCTGGCTTGTTTCGGGTTATACATGTTGAAGTCTGTGATGATGTCCTTCTAACAGGATACTCATTACACGTATGATGATAGGCGTTTCGTACTTCTTGCACGACAGGTGAGGCCATGTGGACTAGCCTGAGCCATCTGAAGCCCCATGTCAAC